>VDFB02125775.1:261717-296282 GCA_007258455.2 Sequoia sempervirens | reverse complement strand
CCCAAAGATTGTGGAAGGTACTTGTCCCTTCCTCCACCTCATGTGCCACCTCACTTACACCTCATCTCCTCTTAGCCACTTCACCATCCACATGTCAAGATGTGAGGGCTTGTGAGTTCTCAGCTCACCATAGCCCTTCATCTTGACCTTGTTGGATGAATCTTGACCGTTGAATTCTCTAGAGAATTCAAGTTCTTCTATAAATACCCCCTCCTCAAGGGCATTTTCAAGACTTAGCCATTTTATAACTACATGCTGCCAATTTGCATTCTCACTCATTCACTATCATCTAGCCATCCAGTCTAATCATCTTGCACATTCAATCTTGCATTTAGTCACTCAAGAAATCATCTAAGGAGCACACAAAATCATCCCAAGCAAGGACCAATCAAGGAGTCGTCAACAGCAAGGAAGGTGAAATCGTTTGCATGTTGTTTTATCCATTTTCCTTCTTGTTTTATCACTCGTTTGGCTAATCTTGAGGTGTCCTTAGTCTTTTATCACTTGCATTTTTAAGTTATTTTGCACGTTAGAGAAGGATAAAATTCTTAGGTTCACACATACATATACATACATATATATGTATATATATATGTATGTATATATATATACATGCATACACATACATATACATATATATATATATATATAATTTTCTTATTAAAGATATTGTGTAATTGTAAAAAAATTCTCAATATTTTCAATCTACAATAATACGAATCAATGCTTTCAATATTTTAGATTTTAATGATTTTTATTTTGTTTTCTTTGGGTTTGCACTTTTAAGTTATAGAGAAGAAAAGTAAATTCCCATTGTCTGAATGACTTTAATGTGTAGTTATAGTATATTTTGAGCATTTTTAGTATCTGAGCATTAACCTGAAATTTGATCCAATATTCTTTTATATCTCATCACTCTTCTTAAAGCATTCTTAATGCATTTCTTATAATATTTTCCACTCTTGATAGGATCACAGTTGTTACTTTATCTCATTGAAAAATCATGAACACAAATACATCCCCTATTCCATATTTAGAATTGCCAATAATTTAAGGCTAAGAATCCCATACATGATTATGAACTATATCCATGTAAATAACAATAAAGAGTGCACCTTGTATTTGATGTGCATATTTTTTAGCCCTTATTATATTCAAATCAATCTTGTTTTCTCTAGACAAGTCTAGTTTAGTTTGTTGGAAGTTTATTTTTCATTGAGCAGATTGATGGATTTATGACATATGATGTTAATATGGTATTATCATTGATGTCAATATTGATGCATTGATGTATAACTGATGATTGATGAGCATAATTGAACATAGTGTTGTTAGTAATGTCATCCCACTGAATAGTTGTGGAAGTGTTGAAGACCAAATGTTTTGGATAATTGCCTAAGTCTTGGTGAATAGTTTTTGGTGTTCAGAGAACTAGTTTTTTTTATATGCATTGATCTACTATGAGGAATCTAGTTATGTGATTTTGAGGTAATGTTGGTGCATGTTGGAAGAGTCTAAATCCAAAATTTGATGACTTGATGTCTTCCACAATCCAAGATAATATTAACAAAGTGTTGGGCTATGTAATGGCAGTGTTAGTGGTGCAAAGTGTATGTTGGAATGCTCTACATTCCACCAAGGATGAACACTTTATTATGTGGATTTGTGTAAGTGTTTACAGGTGTTAGAGAGGTGTGTAAATTCTAAGTGGCAAGTGTTTTCATGATCTATGTGTCAAGGTGTGGATGAACAGTTGGTTCATTCAGTTTTTCTATGTGTGGTCGACCTAAGTATTTTGGGGTCGTGCAGAGTTGGATAGAGTATGGAGTGGAATTATGGGAGTGATTATGGGTCATGTTGACCTATATTTTATTATGTATATTTTTTTCTTTATGTGTGTTGGTGTTTTGGGCTGATAGGTTGTGGTGTTGCACAATATATCAATTAGGCCTACCTAATTTATGTTTTGGTTAGATGTGGTATATATACAAGGTTAGATTAATCCCCTATATGGAATGATGAATACTATGCGAGATAATTAAGTTTTTGCATGAGATTCTATGCAGATAAGTGCAATGTATAATTGTGGTAAATTATGAAGTGTGTCAAGTTAAATTTTTTTGAGTTTCAATGGAACTATATCTTCAACATAAGTTAGATGCATTATTAGTAGTTCATTTTGGTAGTGAGCCACCCTCTTCTCTATTCTGGCAATGAGCCATTTCTTCTATTCTCTAGACAGTGAGTCCTCCAAATAGTGATTCCATCTGGAAGTGAGTCATTATGTAATATCTTATAATCAATTATAATATATTGTGAGCTAATCCTCACCATGGTTTTTGTTTTTTTGGTTTTCCACGTAAATATGGTGTTCTTGTGTTCTTTGATGTGATTTATCCTTTCTATGTTCCTTTCCATAACTACAAGTTTAATGTGATGCATTGAATGAATTTTTAAAGTTGATGAAGTTAATGAATTTCAGTGAATACTGATTCACCCCCCTCTCAGTATTCTGAGTGTTCAACAATTGGTATTAGAGCTTGGTTCCTTCAATTAGCTTGATCACTGAGGTAGATCTTGGAATTTGAACATATGGCTACAAGGAAGTATCCTATTCCTCTAGAAGAGATTATCCTTGAAGGGTTTACTGAAGAAGATTGTGAAGTTGACATGGAAGGAGAACTAAAGTCAACTCTTGATGATTTGGATAAAGTAGAAGCTGAGAATAGAGATCCAAAAAGGATCTTAATGATGCAGATGAGTGTATTAAGAAATTGAGAGAAAAAATCAAGAAAGCTACATAAAGAATCAAAGAAACAAATGAGAAACTCAAGTGATCAAATGAGACTATTCCCAATCTGAAAGTGCAAGTTGAAGAAGGAAAAAGAGTTGAAGGTTGCCTGAATGCCAAACTAATTTTTTTCTGAAGAATGTTCAAAGCTTGAACTTGAGAGATTGTAACTTTAAGATCAGATCTGGAAAAAGCAAAGAATCAAGAGGACAAGTTCAAGAGGTGTTCTATAATACTTGATGAGATGATTGCAAATCAGAAGGCTTCTAAGGACAAAGAAGGTTTAGGGTTTGAGAAAGGGGGGAGTTCAAAGGAAAATAAAACTCTAAATAATGTTGAAAAGAAGAATGACAAGAAGAACTATGACAAATAGATCCAAAACTAGAAGAAATAATTCAAAAGGTCTCCTATTAGACAACCTGTTGTACAAAGGTATTCATCTTTTAATGGTTACTATTATTCTTGCAATAAATATGGACATAGATTTGTAGAGTGTAGAAGAAGAATGAATAAGAATGTTCAATCATTTCCCACTCAATGCTTTACATATAATATATTTCTCATAAAGCTAGTGAATGTAGAAATCAGATGATGAGTGGTTACAATAATGGCACGATGTTTCAATCTTCAATGGCTACTATTATACATGCAATGGATTTGGGCATAAGAGTTTTGAATGTAGATCTAGAATGGATAGAAGTAAGCTTATTCAAAAAGGTGTCATATGCCACAATTGCAACAAATCAGGACACACAACAAATTTCTACATATCTAAGAATGTGAAATCCTCTGTTTCACCAAAGAAGAAGAATGGTCCAATAGAGAAGAAAGTGGATCTATTTAAATGAAGAAGGAAATGAAAAAGATCTGGAAAAAGAAAGAAGAGAATGAAGTGAAGAATGAGTCTGTGTCAGCTCTTGGTGCAAATGTTTCCTCCAGAAACTAGATGAAGAGCTTTAGCTCAGGATGCATTTTAACAAAAAATCCTTAAGCCCCCCACCAAAGTTGTGGTGATGATGCTTTCAACACACTGGTACATGTATAGATCAACATGGTTGATTTGTTGATGGTCTTTCTAGTATGAAATTTCCTATTGTGGAGATTTGCAAAGTGATTGAAGTTGACTGTGTCAACACAATGAGAGATTGCTAGCTTTTCAACCTAACTTTGTTCACTACAATTAATGCATATTAGGTCTTTTGAGAGGTGTTTATATGTGATTTCACATATGATTAAAATTCATCTGTGAATGCGCATTTGAAGAGTGAAGAGAAGCTCACAAAGGCAATTTGAAGTATTTAGTGTGAAATCCTAATAGGCAAAGTAATTCTAGTGTCATGTGAAACTCTACCAGCAAAGAATAAAAGGTATTTATCAGTATTCTATGAAACCCTAGTGTTGCTCATAATGTTTACTCCATAAGTGATTTATTTCTTGGAACAACCAAGACATAAGTTCAAGAAACATCCATTTAAATCCACAAAAAGGGATCTGGACAACACATTTTTGAGGGTTTCATATGGAGTGATGCATATAGAAGATATAAGAATGTGCATCCATGTAAAAATGGAAGAATATGATCATCTAAAGATTGCGAAGTATTGGGTAAATGGTTTGACATAAGATGAATTTTAATTGAAACTTGAATTTGGAAGTTTGACAGAGAAGAAGCTCGATGTATGGAAAAAAATTCCAAATTTATGCCATGAGGACGAATGGGTTAAATATGTGATGAGCCGAATTCATGTGGCTAGATATGCTGCATATGATCAACAAGCAAGCTATCAAGGCAGTTATGGGTTTGTGCTTGAATGGAACCCATCCTAGTGATGAAGTCTATGAAGAATGAGATGGTAATGAAGCTCACTAATGTAAAATTTGACAAGTGTTCCCTAACGGTGAAGGACATTAATGATCTAACAATTAAGTATACATTGATGGTGAAGAGATATAAGGTTTATTATAATAATAGAGAGATTTCTATGTAAGCCACAACTATACACATTGCTCACCAGATGATGAAAGAGGTTTTGGACATTGACTTATGGGTGATCCCACAATGCTGGTTTACAATTTCTAGGAGATTCTGATTTTTGCTAAATCACATATTTTTAGAAAATATAATGATTTAAGCCTTAAAAAGTTCCATTTGAAGGATTTCAATTGAAGAGGGTTTGATAAAACCACCTTAGATCAAACCCCCTTGAATAGAACCCCGCTAGTTTTAAACCATACCTATAACGAAGTCTCCTTTACACCTATCAAAATGTTGATAAAAAATCACTTTTGATTTACCTTTTGGGGGATCAAATTGATTCATTTAAAATTTATTTTTTGTAAGTATGTAGTCCTTATTATAAGCTTCCAAAAAATTATAATTTTAAATAAATTTAATTTAATTATTATATTTTTTTATTTCTTGTGAACGTAGGTTTTTCACTGAAAATCAATATTTATGTTTTGCACATGTGGAAAAATAGTAGATTATCAAATTTTTTTTTGAAAAATATTAGTACACTAGATATTGAAATCCTTGACCAACAAATAAAAAAAATGAATTTTGATACATACAAAAAAAGTTATGTTGTATACAGTCTGCCTATGTTTGAATTGTAATTGGTTTGACTTAGAAACTTGATTAAGGAAAAAAACTACCAAATGAAAGCGCTAGATATCATAGTTACAAATCTAAATTAAGAAAAAAAGAATTTTATCATTCATAGAAATAAAGTTATGTTGTATACGGTGAGCATCACTCCTTAAAAATGGTGTTTACTAAAATAAACTAGTTTTTGAAGGAGATGGAAAAAGAAGTGCAATTTGATTCCAAAATTTTTGAAAAAATATATTTAGAATCTATAGAAAAAATGTCACAAATCACTAGTTTGCATCATCTTCAAATTCCTCACGGTTTAGTCGCTATAGGTTCCCAAAAGTGAAGATTTAGTTAGAATAAATCAATTCAATGTCTAGTTTGGCCAAGAATTGTAAACTAGTATTGTGGAACCACCCTTATGCAAGCACCTGAGACAAAAGTTGATGGAGAACCTACAAAAGAAAAAATAATCCCAATACCCTTTCTAGTATGGTACCTTAATTTTATGTTTATTATTCTATTTCCTTAGAGAAATTCCTAGTACAAAGAATATTGTGGTTGAGTAATGTTCCTATTGCAATTCAAATTAGAGACCACTTGAGAAGGTTAGGAAACCTAGAAACCCAACATTCTATGTTGTGGGGTTTCTTTAAGTCTTTTTGGGGAAAAATGTAAGAAAGAGAGGATCCCTAAAAGTGTAGTTGAAAAATACAAGAATAATGTTACTTTCATGGTTAGTAGAGATTGTTGTTTGATGGAAGTAGTGGAACCCAAAATAGTTTGGATTCCAAAAATGGGATATGAAGTGGTAGAAGATGTAATTACAGACTTGCAGATATGATGTTAAGCAAACTAGGAGATCTTATAGTAGATAGGTTTGGAACCTATGAGGAAAAATCCAGTGAAGTGTGCTTGCAACACAGGGAAAAGGAGATAAAGAAAAATGTTGAAAAGATGAAGGCACCATTGGAGGAGAATGTTTGTTCTTCAAAGGGTTCTATAGAGAAAATCAAGGCCCCATTTGTGGATCTACAACGTACTCCTAGCATTAGAAGGTCCATCAAGACCTCTACCCCCTCTCCTACTATTCCAAAGTCCCTCGGAACAAATCCTCCAAAAACTTCAAAGTAGAAGGTTGCACCTAGTATCCTTGAGTAGCAAAGGCTCCTAAAAGGAGAAAAAAGGAAAAGGCCACAAGGGAGAAATATATTAGTTGTGAGGAAGAAGAGGATATAGAAGAAGAGAAACCACAACTAATCTGGAAGAAGTCTCAAGCCTTTGTTGAAGAGACCAGTGCCAAAAGAACCAAAATTGATATTGTTGATACTGATAGTGAAGAAGAAGTTGAAAAGCATAAGTAAGCTTTCAAGATCCATGTAAGGGAGAAGAAGTCAAGGTCCAGAAAAGAAGAAAATTCTCCTAAAGGTAAGGGGAAGAAGAAAGAGAAGAACCCTTCGATAAGAAAGCATAGCCCACTAAGGTTAGATGCACTATTTAATGATATTTTTGAGCATAGGATGTTGGAAGAAGTTGCTAAAATGTATTCAAAATAAGATGATATAGATAAGGAAGCAATAGAAGAGGATATTGCAAAATACATGGTAACATTTGATACTAGCCTTGGACAAATTGAGAATCAACTATGTGATGACTTGAAGAAAGTATTGAGTGCTAGAAGGCAAGAAGTTGATGAGGATTCCAAAATGAGGGCATTTTCCTTGGAGAAGATTGGTTCTTCTCTTTTTGATGAAGATAGAGCAAAATTGGATCAACTGTACAATAGAGAGTTAAAAAAAAATAGAGAGTTAACACCTTAATGAGCAAAGACAAATAAGATATTGAGAGATTAAGAAATGATACACTATAGAAGGTTGAAGAACTTGCAAAAGAATTGAAAGTGTCTACAGACACTGAAAGTCAAATGCAACCTCATACTTTTGTCCCAAAAATCAATGAACCTGATTATGAACAACATGTGCATGTGCTTGTAGAGGAGAATGTGGAAGAATGAGGAGATGCCATTGATGTTGTTGTTTGAAAACATGAGTATGAGGGATAGGTACAAGGTATACTATTATATGTTGCAGTGTTGTCATTAATGTCAACACTGTATCCTGATATGGATATCATGGTGCATATCATTTTGGTTGGTTCTAACATGATTTGGGATGTTTTTGGAAGAAAATTTTACAAGAATGTTTGATCCAATGAAGCCAATTGTGATGAAAAATGATTAAGTGTTTTTACCAACGTTTTTGGGTATAGAGCATCCAGTTTTTGGGTCCACACTGGTCGACGAATTAACTTTTCTCTCTATGGTCCTAGTATGTTTTTGTTGGTTGTTAGAAGAATCTAATTCTAGAATTTCATCTTTCTTTGGATTTTGGTTTGAAAGTTATGAATGACAAAAGTTCAGTTTGGTAGTTATAGTCATTTCCTATATAGTGTATATAACTTGGAGAGTCCACACTTCTCCGCAGATAGGATTTTTGTTTTGCGAACTTAAGGAGATATTGAAAGATGTCAATAGAGTGTGAATTCAATATGGCATAGCATTTTGAGGTTAACATGTCTGAATATGAGTATATAGTTTGAGAATTTATGTATTAGGTCTCTTGTGGTGTCAAACTAATAGGTGTGAAGGTATGTGAAGGTTAAGTAAGTATTGCAGAGTTATGTGGGAGCTATTATAGGTCCATACCAACCTATTTCAATTTTTTTAAGGATTGAACCTTGGTGCAAGGCGTGTGTGGAAGGATTTGAGCCAACAAGTCATATATTGTCTATTTTGTATAATACTTCTAATTAGGCCGACCTAATTGATGTTATACTTGAAGAAGATATATAAGCTAGATCCTTTTTGGTGTTTTCATGAATGAGAAACATGTAAGTGATGTGAATGATGAGAATACATTGTGAATTTAAGTTGTGTATGTTGAGTAGAATATCAGAGTGATGTGAATGTAGTGGAAAGCAGAGTGTTAGATCAAAATCAAATGAAGTGTGTAAAGTCAGTTTATTGAGCTTCATTGGAACTGTATTTTATGCATATGACAAATGTAATTGTAATAATTCAATCTAGATTGTGAACCACAAACTCTCTTCTATCTATTTTTTCTCAGTGGGTAGTGAGTCCACTTGTAGCGAGCACTTCTGTAAATATACTATAATCGGTTATAATATATTGTGAGATAATGCTCATCGTGGTTTTTCCCATTTTGGGTTTTCCGCGTAAAAATATTGGTGTTCATGTGTTATGTGATGTTGTTGAATGTTCCATGCTTTATTTCATTTACTGGGGAACAAAACCCCCCCATGAAATTCACAACAAAATCTGACCAAGAATAGCCCTCTAATAGAAAGGAGGTCTACGAGCCATAAAGAAGCATGGTGTTGATTTGTACCACTTGTAGTAGTCAAGATATGCATTAAATATCATCCTTGTAACCTCAAGGATCAAATTTGGTAGTTGCAACATTAATGGGGTTTACAATAGACAACACATACTTCAAAAGTATTGTTGAAGTTTCAGGCCTAAACCAACCATTGGATTAAACATTAAATGGTTTTTCACCCTAAAAGGTCACCTTCATCGGATGTCGCGTGTCGGGCTTTCAAGAAATTGCTTGTAAAAAGGGTTGGTGAGAATAGCATCCACAAACCAAAAACCTCAAAGAGAAAAACCTCTGTTGAGCATTAGGTGTCAAGCCTATCGCATATCGTATCTAATATTAATGAAGAAGACAATATGAAGAATGTTGAAGCTACGATCCCCAAAAGAGAACTCCTATCGAAGTCAAGCATTGGGACCAACACTTGCTAGAAGAAGGGAAGGATGAAAGCAAAAGAGTGGATGGAAAGATTAGAAAGAAGGTGAAGGGAAGGAAGATGTTAGGAGTTGGGAAGACAACCAATGTATTATCACAAGGACAAGACAAAGGATAAGAGGGAGATCCAATCACTGAAGGTCAAAAATAAGACACCAGGGATGAGGGGTTAGATGAATGACTTAAGCCTTGTCAGAAAGATAAGATAAAAGTTAGAGGAAAAATTTGACCACTGAAGACCGAAAATAGACATCAAAGATCGAGGATCAAGGGGAAAACTTAGTGCATGATGAAATGGTGGTAAAGGTTAAGGGGGACAACCGATCCTAGAAGTTAAATTTTTTTAGAGAATGTTGATTTTTTGAAGGACTCCATCGGAACTTCAGTGACCAAAGGAGGAAAGGGAAGAAAAACACAAAAGTGATAAGGGTTAAGAATTAAGGTCAATGATCGAAACTTAAAACACTTATACTTACACAAGTGATGGATTAGAAGGGAAAAGAGGTAGAGGATTTGGAGTGATAGAGAAAGCATGCGGGTAGTTAGACAAGCGAAAGCCTAGAAGTCTGAAAAGTTAAATACTTAGCCATTTTTCAATTTTTTTGCAAATGGTTTTTTTATTATATAGCCTGGCAAGGGGAAAATGCAACTACCAGAGACAAATAAGCATGATACACCATTAATATTTCTTAGATTGGTTATAATTGATGGGAATCACAGGGAGGTGGCACAAAGTGACAACACAAAGCACTATAAATTCATCAAATTTATGGATGCCAAAAGTAATGTTTTGGGTGCCATAATTATGGGCTAGTCTAAGCTCTCACCCCTTGGTAATGACCAAGGACTAGACTATACATATGAATAATTGCCTCAAATTTATAAAACCCTTGCCATGTTGTGATGTTGATGTAAATAGTATATTGTTTACTTCATATTATGTAAAAAAATAAAAAAATATGTACCTTTTTATGATGATTGACAATGCAGATGAAATAGTATTTTCTATAAATGCCACTGACACTAGACCTATGCAACAATGGTGATGATACATGCACAAACCATATAAATCATATAGAATCTAAAAATTTAAAACTCTATCAAACCCTATAAATAATCAAGTCTTTTTTGGTGCCAAACCTTAGAAATTTTATGTTGATTTATAAGTTTTTGGGCCTTCTAGATCTAACCATGAAGTTTATTTATCTCTAGAATGCATCCAACAAAATTTCTTGATAAGATCTCTCTAAAATTGAGAAGGGAAAACCTACAATATCAAGCTTAAAGAATCCTACGATATTAAAATTCATCAAGGACCATTAGGTCCTCTTAGGCACACCATAATATATGATGCTAGATCTAGAAAATAATGCAAGAGATTAAAGTCATTTGAAACCTTTATTATAAATCAAGAAAAGTACCTTCAGATTGAGCATAAAGAAGATCAAGTCAAATTATTACCTTCACTTACCAAGAAATAGATCTCCTTTGTTGAGTTGATTTGCTCATAGATATGAGTGATGCAATTTCTTTTGGATTCTTTTGTATCTGAATAACATATACCTTTCCAAATTATATATTTGTTGCATAAAAATATGAAGTAGAAGGAATGAGATATGGATGTAGGATCAATGTAGGAGGAGATGCTTGTGGATATTGTTTATTAGTCTTGATAATGGATCCCTTGGATGTGCACAATGTATGTAAGATGAGGGATTAATGATTAAGGGTTGCATTTATGGGTGTTTGCATGAGGATATGAATGATTGAGAGTAAATGATAGATGGATGGTGAAGATACATTTGGGGCATTAGACCATGTGCAAGGGACCATTTCCTAATTAAATTTAATTATTGTGGATGGTTGATGTGAACCTATTTATTTAAATTTAGGGAGAATACCTTTATTTATTTATTTTTCAAGTGGGTGGGAGTAAATTTAATTAATTTTGTAGACACCTAAAATTTGACCTTACCCAACCACACCTAATTTTAGCCTATCTTTAGCCGTTAATTAAATAAATATCCATTATCTATTTAATTATTCCCTTCCTTTCCTATCTTTATCCTAAATCACTTAATTAAATAAATATTTACTATTTATTTTATTATTATCCCTTCATCATGACCCCATTAATTAAATAATTTAATTAATTCCCCTTTACCTTCTATCCTTGTCCATCTAATCCTAACCCTTCATCTTGTCTACATGGATCATAATGTAAATTTATCCTCATGTGACCAATGTCCCCTTCACATGTCTAACTATCTCCTTGTCTAGATTCATTGAACCTAGATACATATCCAAAAGCCAAACTAACTTTTCATCTTATCCATTCATGTCATTTAACCTCTTAATCAAGTAACCATTTCCATAAGGACTTTTATCTTTATTCCTATCCTAAACCTAGATCCTATCCATCATGTGCCACTTGTCACATGATTACATCCTTGATCCAAACCCGAATCCTCCTTCAATTTTTTTCATCCATCATCAATCATTTTTAACCATTTATTTTTCCTCTTCAAGACTCTATATCTAGAGGCTCTCATCCTTCATTTTCATATCTAGAATCTATTATCATACCTACACGCTATCAAAATCTCTATTGAATCAAGCTTATCATTATCATATCAAAGCATATAAGGGTTATGCTAGAACATTGAGCAATCCACGTATCAAAATCAAAGGGCAAATCAAATAGAATAAGGGTGCACTCCATTTCCACTCATTAAGGAAAGAAGCAGAGATTCTAGGTGAAGGTATTGTGCTTTGTATTGCCTTTATCTTCCTTAGTTTGCCTTCAATCTTTTCTCACCTCTTCAAATTTACTTTAATAATGGGATGAAAATGGATTAATTTATTTTAATATAATAATTAAATAGAGATCTATTTTTTTTTATTTTATTTAATAATTAGTGATGCGGATTAGTGAGATGAATGGATGAAACTAATTAATTATTTTAGATGAGGTAACTTTAAGTATCTATAGGTATTTTGAGAATTTTTTGTGTGTAGGAAATGCTTAGAGATTCCTTGATAACAAGTAACCCCTTTGCCTATGAACAATGAAAATACATGCTACGAAAATATGGAACTGCATACGATGCTGGTCATGGTAGTGCAAGTTTTATGATAAACACTTTGATATTATGAGAAAAGACACATATCTAATAATTTGATGAGTTACAATGATCTCTAGAACTATCTTTAAAATACAAGAATAAAATGCTCACTTTGACACATTTTAACTCATAAGATGTATATAACGGTTAATCTTTTGAAAGAATCAATAAAAATGTAGGAAACATACAATTTAAATTAGGATGACTAGATTACGAGTATAGATCTACTTATACAATGAGCCATGCTCACAATTTTTCGAATATAATAATTGTAAAAAACCTAATCTACATGAAAGATTGAAACAAAATAATTAACTAATAAAATTTGACAATAATTTAAATTAATTGAAAAGTTTTTTGAAAAACACTATGTAAACTTTTTAATTAACATTTCATATGACACTTTGTGAACCATCATTAAAATGAAGAAACATATAAATGTTGAATAACAAGGTATGATACAAAATATTTATTAAATACATTTAAAAAAAAAACTTTTAAATTGATATTAATAACTTTAGATTTGAAAAATTCAAAATATTAAAACACTTGAATTACATCATAAACAAAAATAAAGATTCCTCTCCAAATTACGTATTCTATTTTTATTATCTTACAAGATAGTTTGGTTATGAACAAAGATAAAGATTAGGTAAATAATATATTTGGTGTGTGACTCTTAGCGACTCTTTTCATGAGCAGTTTGTCTTTTTCTAAGTCATAGTGGACCCCACATGCTTTTCTTTTTCACAGCTGTACACGACCTTTCACATGGTTTAGGTAGTGGGCGAAGTTGCCGAAAGAATAAAAATGATGTCTTTGCACACCTGGCGTTTCTCTGCGCGCTTTTTCTTTATTGGTATGGACTTCAATCTGTCTGTTCTGCTTTGCTTTACTGCATTACACCATTACCATTGGCCTTTTGTCTTTCAGGCATATCTGCATTAACCTAGCTTTTATCTATTTTCCATGTCTCTTTGTCTGTTTAGCATTTTGAATACCAATCTGCTTTTATCAGTATTCTTCTTTGTTCGACTTTGTATCTAATGGCAGCCTCCTCTAACACTGCCGGACAACCCAAGTATGGCCCTCGAAACGCTTTTGATGGCCTAAGAATCGCCCCACCTACTCCTGCTTTTACTTGTGCTGCATACCCAACCGGAGCGAAAGTCCTGCCCTACGATGTGTTCATAAACCATCATGGAGGAGATGTTAAACACACGGTGGCCAATAGTATCTACAATTCCTTAAATGCTACCGGACTGGGAGTTTTTTTGGACAAAAATGAGCTGAAGCTTGGGGATTTCTTTCCTAGAGCTTTACAAGAAGCAATGCGTAGTGCACCGCTTCATATAGCCATTTTTTCTGAGCATTATGCACAACCCCCCTGGTGTTTGGCCAAGCTGGCATTTATGGTAGAAACCGGCACCAAAATTATTTCTGTTTTCAATCATGTTGAGCCGTCTACTTTAAGATTGACGATTCAGGGAAAAGGAATGTATGCAGCTGCCTTCTCTAACTTGGAAATGAAGAGCAGGTAAACCGCAAATACTCTTTCTCCGGGATTTACCTCATCAAATAATCTCATTTATTGTTATTATTTTCCCCCCTTTTTGTTCGTCATATAAATTAGAGTTGAGTTAAATTTGTTCTGTTGTGCTTGTATGCTGGTCCACATGTTCAGCAATATTGTGAGTCATGTAAAGCCTGCCTCCCTATTTATCTTTTCACATCTTCACTAGCATGTCTCTTTTTACTCTTAGTTTATTCCCCTTTTTTTTCAATGGTGCTCCACTTCAGTGCGGAGCATGAAAAGAAGAGAAGATACAGCTCAGAACAGCTTCAACACTGGAAATGGGCACTCCATGAAGCCTCCTTTTTAATTGGCGACATCATTAATAATCAGGAGTACGTACGAAATAATCTTCCATCTGCATTTAGCTAATCAAATCTTCCTAAGTTTTTTTTGGGGGTTTTCTTGTCCCTCTGTTCGTTATATGTATCGGTGCTCGGTTAAGTCTTTCTTTCATTTTGGTTTGTCAGATAAAACTGTTTTGATTGTCAAACTAGAGAAAAACAGAGAGATGAGGGTAAGAACCCAATTAAACCCAAGTAAAAGAGAATCATCTCCAATGAAAAATGATACCTTGCCCCAAACGAATTAAAGAACATGTTGGTGAAAGAGACACAAATATTATGATGTTTTATCAACCTAATTTTTAGGCAAAACTGATGAATTTTATTGGTGTTCTAGCAGTGCTTAATACTGCACTTATCTTGCTATTTCCTGCTAAGCTTTAGTAAGTGCAGTGCTTTATGAACTGTTCATTATATATCTCTTCAGCTTATCCATTAGCAAATAAACAGTACTTTATTCTTCTGCATTCCTTACCTGCACTTTTCCTGCACAAATATTATGCATTCATTCTTTGCTATGCAGTTTGCTCGCTACTTTCTTCTTTATTAATATGTAATTCAACTATGTCTTCTCTGCATCAAACCATTACCATTAGCCTTTTTTCATTCAAGCATTTCTACACTTTGTCTGCTTTCCCTGTTTCTGTCCACCTCGATTTCCAGAAAACCATTAGCCTTAGGCTGTGAAGTATTTCAAGCATCATGTCGTTTTTATTACCATTCTTCTTTGTTTCAATTTTTACCTAATGGCAGCCTCTGCCAACATTGCTAGACAACCCACGTATGACTTACAAAATTCTTTTGATGGCCTAAGAGCTGCCTACCTGCTCCTGCTGCATCTGGACAACAAGTGTATTCTATACATATCCTAAGAATCACACCACTCATATCTACTTTTGATACAAGTACCATCTGCTTCTACTTATATTGTATCCTCATCTGGAACCAAATGCATGCCCTATGATGTATTCATAAATCATTGTGGACAAGTATCAAACACATTGTTTGCCTCAATTTATAGCTATTTCCTGCTAAACCTTGAGTAAGTGTTGTGCTTTATGGATTATTCATTATAGAATCTCTTCAACTCTTCCATTAACAAATAGACACTACTTTATTCTTCTGCATTCCTTACCTGCACTTTTCTCTGCATCCTACCATTGACATTAGCCTTTTTTTGTTCGAGCATTTCTGTACTTTATCTGCTTTCCCTGTTTTTGTTCAGCTCAATTTCTAGACGAGCATCAGCCTTAGCCTGTAAAGCATTATGCACAATCCCTGTGGTGTTTGACAGAATACGGATTTGTGGTTAAAACAAGCACCACAATTATCCCTGTGTTCTATGAATGGAAACAGTTAAAAGGAAAAAAAATCATTAGAAAAATTGCTTGACAAGCATTGGTGACAGTCAAATTGAAAGCCTGCCTAGCGCTTTATCTTTTCAAATCTTCCCTAGCATGCATTTCAGTTCATTTTATTCTTAATTTGTTTGATTTATTGACTAATTTTTCATGTGTTCAGTGAAGAGCAGAGGGTGGTAAAGAATGTGGTGAATCGTGTAATGAAAAAAATGAAGAAGGTGCCATTAGAGGTTGCCAAGCATTTGGTGGGTGTAGATGAAGCTGTGCAAAACTTTGACACAGTTGCACTTCAATCCAGTGGTTCAATACAAATTGTAGGAATATGGGGCATGGGTGGCTAAGGGAAAACCTTCCTTATACAGAAAATCTCTAACAACAGTCACTTGGATATGGATAGGTCAAGTTTGCTTTTTGATCTTCGAGATGTTGCAGGGGAAGGGCTGCTGGTTGAGAAACAGAAAAGACTTCTGGAGGACCTTGATGTCAAAGGTGTATCCTTTGACAATTAGGCAGAAATATTCCTGAAAGCTGTTTGAGATCTGTATCTGTGCTTATCATTTTACATGATGTGGATCATACAGACGAACTCAATGCTTTCTTGCCAGCAAGGGAGAGGCTTGGACATGGAAGTTTGATTGTTGTTGCCACACGCGAATTGGGTGTTCTTAAAGCATGGGGCATCTCTGCCATTTAGGAAATGAGACCTCTTGATGCCACTCATGCCAAGCAGCTCTTTTGTTGGCACACATTCTTACAACCCTCTCCACTTTCAGGGTTTGGATCTGCCTTTGTCACTCAAGGTCTTAGGGGCACAACTATATGGTAGATCTTGCAAAGTTTATTGGCAATCTCTATTAGATAAATTGTCCAGACTCCAGAATATTGCTAGACAACATCAAATCGAGGCTCAAAGTCAGCGATGATGCCCTTGACGATGAAGAGAAAGCGATGTTCTTGGATACAACATGTTTCTTCATTGGTCAGAGGAAAAGTGTGGCGATTGCATCATCGGAGGGATTACGGTGGAGTGCTCTGCACGGTTGGGAAAGGCTTTCCAATAAGTGTCTTGTTGAGGTGGAGAATGATGGTGACATAAGAATGCATGATCACTTGAGGGATTTGGGAAGGGAAGTTGCAAACCGACAGCCATCCTATCAACTTTGGTCTTCATAGCAGTCTATATAGATTCACTCTCAACAGGTAAAGTCAGTGCATTCTTTCATGGCTTTATTAATCATGACATAGAAACCAGCTCCTCCTTGAGTCTATTGAGCTTCTTATGAACCAACTAGGACTCAAATCTAGCACCTTTATTGCTGCTGGACTGTTCTACCACTGAGTTACAGGCCCTTTTAGGACCAGCCCATCTTTGGTTTGGGTATGACTTATTTCCAAACACCCCCTTTAAGCCATTCTATAGAATGCTTGGTCTCTGATATCAGGTTGAGCTTTTCATGGACCAGCTAGGATTCAAACCTAGGACCTTCTATTTGCTGCCAAGATGCTCTAACACTGAAATATTGACCCTTTTAGACCAGCCCACCTTTGATCTGGGTGTGATTTATTACCAAACAGAGCCTGCCCTGTGTTGGCTTGAAATGTTTCTTATTTTTACTTTGACCATGCAGGAAGCGATATGAATCCGAGGACTACCTTAAAATGTTTCTTATGTTTACTTTTACCACGCAGGAAGCAATACAAATCCGAGGATTGGCAAATGCAATTGGTGACAGTTGTTACCCGTGGCAAGGGAATATTATAATACACACAAGCCTAGGAGAGCATGAGCTCATGCTTTGCTCCCTTGGATTGAAGATTTTTGTTGGTAATGGAGATTTTATTAATCAAGAACATAACAAAATATCAAGAAAACTGGTCTGGCTTCAGTGTCATGAATTTGAGCACAAAAAACTTCCATCATGGCTTTCATTGAAAAAATTAAGAATTTTGCAACTTTTCAGCCTTCGGAGCTTAGAAGGTTTGTGGGAACGTGATGTGGATGTAAGTATCCTTGCTTTATGGTTCTTTAAATATCTTTTGACTTATCCTATGTTAACTGTATTAAAAACTGGCCGCATGCTCCTTTGCAGCTAAGAGAGTTGGTTATTCAGAGATGCAACAGCTTGCAAGAATTTCCAAGGTCAATAGGACATCTCAAGAATTTGAAAAAAATATTGATAGGGATCCCCTTCCTTGGATACATTGAGTGCTGTCCCACAAGAATTTTGTCATCTCCAATTGCTGGAGCACCTGGAGATACAAGGGTGTAGAAATCTGTCATCCCTGCTGAGTAATTTCGGTAATTTGATAAATCTGCAATACCTGAATTTGAATGGTTGCGCCATGTTGAAGATGTTACCAGATTCTTTTAAGAAGCTGACACTCCTGGAATATCTTAATTTAGAAGGCTGCTTTCAGCTCATCATCAAGTCGGAGTTACATGTTCTGGAAGACATGACAAAGCACAGGTATTTGAGTCTTAATGGTTGCAGGAAATTGTTGTGCCTCTCAGAATTAACAAAGCTGTATTTAAGAGGAACCAGCTTGAAGGAACGGCCAGGTAACATCTTTCAGCTAACCAAGTTAACTGAGTTGGTGATAGGGAGTGAGTTCTTGACAACCTGCCAAGTTCTCTTGGAAATTTGTCATCTTTAATTACACTTAGAATCCAAGGGTGTAAGAAGTTGGAAGCTTTATCAGAATTTCTCGAGCATCTTAATTGTTTAAGAGATTTATATATTAGGCAGTCAGGAGTGAAGTGTTTACCAAAATCATTTATACATCTTCAAAATTTGCAGATATACTACACCCCAATCAGGGAGTTGAGTTTTGGGTTAGGGTGCATGCTCAAGAAGATAAATCTACAGGGCATGAAAGTGTCCAAGATTTCTATTAGTGGAGATAGTTGTCCCTTCCTTGAGACTCTTCTCCTTTAATGAAGATCTAAACAACTTGGAAACCCTGCCAGCAACGTTGAAGATCATAAATATTTTTTACTGTAATGCCCTGATGGACATCACAGGTGCGTGTGGCCATAAAAACCTCCAGAAACTGCAGATAGTGAACTGTGAAGAGTTAGATGGGGTTCCATGTTTTGCAGAATTAGTGTCTTAAGAAATTTTCAGATTGGAAGGTAGCAACAAGGTGAAGAAAATAGCTGGTCTACAAGAGTTAAGATCATTGCGGGAGCTGACAATAGAGTTAGCTGGGCTTCCAAGTCTTGCAGAATTCACATCTCTAAAAACATTTGAATTGCAGGAGTGCAACAAATTGGAGAAGATAGAAAGTTTAAAGCATTTGAAATCACTGGAGAAGCTCAAGATAAGTGAGTGTCCAGAGTTGGAGGTGCTTCCAAGTCTTTCAGAAATCACTTATCTACATAAATTCAATTGAAAAAATACCAGGTAACATCTTTCAGCTAATCAAGTTAACCGAGT
The DNA here is from genome assembly GCA_007258455.2 of Sequoia sempervirens. Lineage (NCBI taxonomy): Eukaryota > Viridiplantae > Streptophyta > Pinopsida > Cupressales > Cupressaceae > Sequoia > Sequoia sempervirens. The sequence goes on along the minus strand of VDFB02125775.1, from coordinate 277,228 downwards.
TGGTGTAGGGAGTGAGTTCTTGACAACCTTGCCAAGTTCTCTTGGAAATTTGTCCTCTTTAACTACACTTAGAATCCAAGGGTGTAAGAAGTTGGAAGCTTTATCAGAATCTCTCGAGCATCTTAATTGCTTTAAGAGATTTATATATAAGGCGGTCAGGAGTGAAGTGTTTACAAGAATCATTTATCCATCTTCAAAATTTGCAGATATACTACACCACAATCAGGGAGTTGAGTTTTGGGTTAGGGTGCATGCTCAAGAACATAAATCTACAGGGCACGAAAGTGTCTTAAGATTTCTATTAGTGGAGATAGTTGTCCCTTTCTCGATTCTCTTTTCCTTTACTAAGGATCTAAACGACTTGGAAACCCTGTCAGCAACGTTGAAGATTATAAATATTTTTTACTGTAATGCCGTGAAGGACATTTTAGGTGCGTGTGGCCATGAAAACCTCCAGAAACTGCAGATAGTGAACTGTGAAGTGTTAGACGGGGTTCCATGTTTTGCAGAATTAGTGTCTTCAGAAATTGTCAGATTGGAAGGTAGAAAAAAGGTGAAGAAAATAGCTGGTCTACAAGAGTTGAGATCTTTGCGGGAGCTGACGATAGAGTTAGATGGGCTTCCAGGTCTTGCAGAATTCACATCTCTAAAAACATTTGAATCGCAGAAGTGCGGCAAATTGGAGAAGATAGAAAGTTTAAAGCATTTGAAATCACTGGAGAAGCTCGAGATAAGTGAGTGTTCAGAGTTGGAGGTGCTTCCAAGTCTTTCAGAAATCACTTATCTAACATCAATTCAATTGAAAAAATGCCAGTTAACATCTTTCAGCTAACCAAGTTAACCGAGTTGGTGATAGGGAGTGAGTTCTTGACAACCTTGCCAAGTTCTCTTGGAAATTTGTCCTCTTTAACTACACTTAGAATCCAAGGGTGTAAGAAGTTGGAAGCTTTATGAGATTTCCTCGAGCATTTTAATTGCTTAAGAGATTTATATCTAAGGCAGTCAGGAGTGAAGTGTTTACCAAAATCATTTATCCATCTGGGAGTTGAGTTTTGGGTTAGGGTGCATGCTCAAGAAGATAAATCTACAGGGCATGGAAGTGTCCAAGATTTCAATTAGTGGGGATAGTTGCCCCTTTCTTGAGATTCTTTTCCATTAATAAGGATCTGAAGGTCTTGGAAATCCTGCCAGCAACATTGAAGATCATAAATGTTTTTACTGTAATGCCCTGAAGGACATCAGAGGTGCGTGTGGCCTTAAAAACCTCCAGAAACTGCAGATAGTGAATTGTGAAGAGTTAGACGGGGTTCCATGTTTTGCAAAATTAGTGTCAGAATTTTTCAAATTGGAAGATAGCAACAAGGTGAAAATATAGCTGGTCTACAAGAGTTGAGATCATTTCGGGAGCTGAGAACAGAGTTAGATGGGCTTCTAAGTCTTGCAGAGTTTACATCTCTAAAAACATTTGAATTGCAAAAGTGCAACAAATTGGAGAAGATAGAAAGTTTAAAGAATTTGAAATCACTGGAGAAGCGCAAGATGAGTGAGTGTCCAGAGTTGGAGGTGCTTCCAAGTCTTTCAGAAATCACTTATCTAACAAAAATTCAATTGAAAAAATGCCACAAATTAAAGAAGATAGAAGGTTTGGAAAGTCTGAGGTCACTGGAGACTCTGAACTTCGGTGATTATCCAGAATTTGAAAGGCTTCCAAGTCTTGAGGAATTAACTTCTCTTAAAATAATTGATTTGAGAATGTGCCACGAATTGGAGAAGATGGAAGGTTTAGACCTTTTGAGATCACTAGAGAAGTTGGAAGTCAATTCCTGCTGGGATTTGCCGTGTATGGTCAGCATGGAGTTCTGTGAGAGATTGAAGACGCTGGTAGTCGTTACAAACGACAGATCAGATGTTGAACCATAAAATAGTAACATACAGGTAAAATAATTTTTTTGAAATAGAAATGTGAAAGTCTATTTATTATTATTGAGTCATTTGATTTTGTGCACCCCCCTCAAATTGTAAGCAATGTGCAGAAATGGCCAAGGGATGTGATAATATGCCCGAGGGCAGTATTTGATGTGGGCTCGCTGAAAAAATTCTCTGAATTGCCAAATGTATCTGTTCTTGACTACTTTGAAGTGGTCGAAGTTGGAGGTTTGTTTCAATTGAGGACGGAGAGGTCTGCCAATGCCAATGCTATTCTGATATGTTTTATTATAGTTTGTGTTTATCCCAACTTAAACTTCCATATATCTGGGATTACACCCAATTATTTTGTTACCGAACTGGGTAAAGGAAAATGGGTATGAATTGGTGTCTTCACACAAGGTTCCGAATTGCTTCAAATAAACCAAGATGAAATTGGGGCATACAGCTTTAACAAATTGGTCATTGTGAAAGTGGAAGAGGCATGGTTAGTGATGGGCGAAGAGGACAGCATAGTAGAGGTTTTGCATACCTTTTCCAAAGGTAGTGAGTGGTGAATTAGTTATATTTATTTATGTAAAAGTAACTGTAATTTTTTTTAAAATATAAAATTGTATAATTTTTTTTAGTTGTATAATTGTATAGATTTTATAGTGATTGATAGTTTTTAAAAGCTCAAGATATTTATATAGGATGATTTCATAAATATTAACATTAGTAAACGGATAATGAAGTGGAGGTTTTAGTGAAAAATATGGAATTTTGTTGAGACATCTATAAGGAATTGATTGCTGAATTAATTGTATAAATATAAATGACAATTATAAATTTTCTTTCGAATTTTGAATTTAATTTTGTTTGTGTGGTTATCCATATCTAACATAAATATATAGTTCTTTAAAGTATATAGATATTTGGATAGAGTGACTTTTATAATTATTATTTTTAGTTGTAGTTACATAAATATGGAATATGACTATTTTATAAGTAATATGGATTGGATTACATACATGGACTGTGAGCATTCTATGAGGAAATGACATAAGAAGATGAAAGTTTAGTGGAAGATTTTCCATTGAAAATCTGAAACTTTTAAAGATAGTATGTAACAAAATACAAAAAATAATGCATATTATAAAGTAAAATCTTATTATAATTTTTTTTTGGTCCGTAATCGTTTTTGACAGGAGCTTTGAACCAGTGAGGCCATAATTTTATCCACATGTTTGTCTGGTATACACCAGTCTATTTTTCTTCCGCCACCTCCTTGTTTCTCCCTCCACTCCGTACTCCTCTGTGCGTACTTCACTCCCTGCCAACCCCTTACTCCGCTTCTCCTCCTCCTGTTCTCTACTTCCTCCATGCTCCGATCTCCTTTGCCCGTCTTCTGATCTCTGGCTCCCGTCTCTTCATCTTCCATACACCCCCCGATCTGCCCTACTCCACTGTCTGGCGAGGTGCCTCCATTTCTACGTCCTTCCCTTCTAAATCTTCCGTCGATCGCTGGCTTCCTTCCGTGCGTCTGCTATCCTCCTGCTACTGTCGTTCCACCTCTGACGCCAGTCCCACCACAGATATTGGCCTGCCTTTTTCCTCTCGCAGCCTTCCGATACCATCGTGCGCCTTCCTCCAATATCTGCGCGCAGTTCTTTCCTGCATGGTGAGACTCGAACCTTAACCACCGTATCAACACGGTGTTGCAACTACCGTTGGCTTGCGGGGTGAACTCCTACAGAATATAAATTTTAATAAGCTATAAATTTTCCAAGGCAAAGAGTCTGAGAAGTTTTCTTATTTAGATTGGATACACTAAAAATATTTAAGCTACTTTATGTTGTCAAATAGTGAGTGAAATTAATATTTAAGCTACTTTATGCTGTCAAATAGTGAGTGAAATTATTATATTGTATTAGAATTAAAAGGATGTGATGGTGGATGTATGTTGGATAGTAGATATGGGGTTGGAAGATGGTTGGTTGCAAGGATAGGATGTTGATGACATGAGATAAGATCACAAAACCAAGGGGAACCTAGACCAATGGTTATACACACCATGTTGGAGTGTGAAGCTTTGGGTTAGGATGTGGTTTTGAATGTGAGGATTTCAATGGGCTAATTGGGACTATAGATTTTGAGATGAAGGGGCCCAAAATTTATTTAGGATGTTTAGGAGGGGGGAGTTGAGATTGTGGATTTTGGGATGTAGGGACCCAAAATAGATGTGAGATGATTAGGGTGGGGATGCTTGGATTTAGATGGAGAAATTTAGGATTGGGATGCAAAGATGGAAGCTTCTTTTGAATACATCTCTTTTTGTTTGGGGATCTACATTATTTTGTGCTTGCTTTTTAAATAGTGGGATTTGGTGGATTTATTGATCTATATTGATTTTGGATTAGATTTTCATATTTTTGGATTTAGTGAAGTAGCCTTTGGAGGAGCAAGTGGGGATGTAGAGTTGGAAGAGCCTTTTGAATGCTACTTTTTATTTGGGGATACACATTGTTTTTGTACTTGCTTTGTGTTTGGTGGGCTTTGGTGGCCTTTTTGATCTATTTTGGTTTTGGATCAAATTTTTCTTTGTATGTGTATGTTGGCACATTGTGACATGGTGATCTTTGGATTTTTTTTGGATTTGTTACTTTATATGTTTGGGCATCCAAATTGCTTTCAAAGACAAAGGTATGGTCCCATGGGGATATAGTATCTTGAAATCCTATGAATTGGGTGATGGTTTCATCATCTTGGAATAGGTACCATGATATATGTGTTTGTTGGCCCTGTTGGGGATTTAGGGGATGGGTGGTTAAGATCAATGCATGTATTAGTGATGGAGATGATGGGTCAATGGAAGGATTGATGGTAGAAATCTCATGAGAAGAGTGAGAAGAAGCACCTATTTTGATTTTGATTTTGGAAGAAGTTTCCTTAGCCTTAGTGGAGGAGTGACTAGCATCTTTGTCATGAGATATATAGTCAAGGCCTTGACATCCTAGATTTTCTTTTATTTGGATGGGTTTTAAGATGCCTTGCTCATGGAGGCCTAACCCTTTGCCTCGATAATGCATATTTTGACTAACTTGATTTTTGATAGCATACTTGTCGTTGTGGAAATATGACACAAATTCATTGTTAGATGGGAAAGGAGTAGTGGTGGTGATAGTGGAACCATAATGGTAGAATTGTGGTTCATGGATAGGTTCAATTGGGATAATTGGATCTTGAGATGGTAAGGGATCATGAAAGGGATTAGTTGGATTCTTGGATCGATGAAATGTGTGGGCATGCTTTGGAATAAGATCTTGACATATGTGGATTTTTCTAGATGATATAAGGGAGGATTGGTGTTTTGTGTTGTTAGTGATTAGTGTATGCAAGGACTCTTTGAATTGTGCAAAAGGATGGGAGGGATTTTTGGTATTTATGGATGGTGAATTTAATGGATTTGAGGTATTTGGGATTAATGACCACATAGTAAATTAGACATTTCAATGGCATGTGATTAGTGATGTTATGGGATGACATAACTTCATTTGTTCTTTTTGTCCTATGGTTCTTTGTGAATAGTCCTTGGAAGAAATACATAAATGTGACATTATTTGATTGGTGTTTAGGTTAGGATGGCTTGAAAAGTGAAGGTTTTGAGGATGAAGGGTTAGCATAAGAGGAGGCCCTATAAGGCACTCATGTGCAATGGGGATTTGGAATATATATTGATGATGCATGCCTTGTATTAGAGATGAGTTTCCCTTGTCAAAGGTAGGGGAAGGATGATCGAAGGATAATTGTTGAGGATTAGTTTTGAATATGGATTGGCGATGTAGAAATTAGGTTAGAGATGTGTTTACCTTCTCAAGGGGAGCATAAGAATGACTAATGGATATATATTTAGACTCAACAAAATATCTTGTGCTAGCCAGTTCTTGGTTTGATAATTGATGGGTGAGTGATTAGAGCTTATGGCAAGCTTTCTTTAAGGCAATACCATCTATGGGTTCATGAGGGAATTCATTGATGGGTGAGGGATTAGAACTTATGACAAGCTTGTTTGAGGTAATGTTATCTAAGGATTCATGATGAATTTATCTCGACCCATAGAATCATTATTTTCATAGGGATCATATTCTTCTTGGACAAAAATAGCATTGATCAAAGATTAGGTCATGGAAGTCATAATTTTGATTTAAATTTAAGATAAAATTTGATTAGATTAGCTTGGGATTAGGGGTGTGGCAAGAAAGTCCACTTTTTGGCCAAAAAGTGGAAGTGTTTTTGAAGAATTTGACAATTTGACCTTAAAATCTTATGGAATTTTCAAAAAAGTCACTAATCATAAAATGAGGGAATTCATATGATGGTTGAGGGATTTTGAGAAGCTTGCTTATTGAATTTTTTTTTTTATTAAATATTTATTAGGCATATTTGTCTTGTTTAAGATGGTAATTTGTTTTTTTTGAAAAGAATTGTCTAAGTGATCTGTTTCAAAATGTTATGAATTTATACTCGACCCACATATTTGGAATCTGCAATCTATAATGGGTTTTAATTTTCATAGGGATCATATTCTTCTTAGGTTTGCCATTGACATAATTTAAAAAATAGCGGGATCCGTTTCATGATCAAAAGTTCTAAAATGGGTTATCCGTTTTGTATCCGTTTGGTCCATTTTGGAAAGTTTTCCAAAAAGGAAGTTTCCATTTTGGAAAATTTTCATCCAAAACAAAATGAAAAATTTTCAAAGATTCCGTTTGAAAATCAAAATTTTGGATCGGGATTAAACGGGATCCCATTTTTTAAACTTAATCCCGAAGCTAAACGGGATCCCGTTTTTTAAAAACGGGATCCCGATCAAAAAGGATCCCGTTTTTTGGAAGCCGAATTCATTTTTTTGCCTAAGCAAAAACTTCCACGTTTCATGGACTCAACTTTGTGCACTTACCCTTAGATTATATTAGGTGTAGATAGGGTTGGTTGGAATGGAATTGGATAAAGGATCAATAATCAATACCTTTTAAGATGATTTGAGTTGATTAATGTTTTATATTCAGGATAGGCTAATTTCCTAAGCAATTTTTATTTGATGTAAGATATTTATATTGATTGGGTTTTGATTCGTGTTGATTGGACTAAGGGATGATTGATTAGGGACTAGATTCATATTTGGATGAGTGGATTGGATTTCATTGGGATGTCCTTAAAATTTACACTTTTTCTTGTTTTCAATTTTATTACCTAAAGTTTTGGATTATGATGAAGATTGGATTGTGGATAAGAATTGAACTTGGATGAGGGGATTGATTAGATTATATAATTTAGATTATGAATTATGATGAGGGGATTTAAGATGAAAATTATGGTGGATGAAGGTTGGGATTTTGATTAAGAGTATTTTTTATGAGATTGATTTTGATTACTCTAGAGATTGATTTTTATTTTGATGATAGATTTGGATGGATAAGTTAGAATGAATTAGATTAGAATGGGTTGGATTAAAATTAGATATATAATTTATATTATGTAAATTTTAAATTTTAGAATTGGAAAAATGATTAAAATAAATTATAACAACTAATTATTTACAATTTGAGAGCACATAATAGGGACCACAAACATGATCTGGTTTGGTTGATATGGATTAATATTGCATATAAAATTATCATTGGTACTAATATAAATTCTCACTGAGATAATATATGTATATACAAAAGTATGTGGTGCTAAGGAATAGTGTTGGCCCCATGTTATGTGAGTGCTTATGTTTGAAACTTCCTTAACTTTGAGTAAGTCTTATAGTTTGAGTTAACAATACTAAAAGTAATTAAAGGGATTGCATTGAATTTTGATGATTTGATCATTAACTATCTCTTATATTTGACACAAGAAAATGTGTGAATTTATTTGATATACACCTTTTTGCTAATATTTGGTACTAAAATTAATGATAAATGTTGATTTTGTTATCATTGATACACAATACTAATAGATGATGACTAACCCTTCATTTGAGTAAGACCTAAGAAATATTTTTGTGTTATTTTAATTTCACTAATTACATCTTTTAAAGAAATTTATTTGGCTTCTATTGGCTATGAATATCTCAAATATAATAAAGGTATGAAAATAGCTTTTTTGTAGTGGAGAAAAACTTGGAGAAAAATAGTTCACCCAAATGTAATATTTTTATTTGGTTATCAAGTTAGAGTAAATGCTTCATTTTGGATAATATCATAAAGTGATGATATCTTGAGCCCTCTAGATGTGTTTTATGTGAAGAAGTGGTTGCTCATTTTTCCTTTTTAGCTCTCTTTTTCCTTAGAAACATGGGTTTTATGGTGTAGAATTTAGAATATACCTATTATTTATATACCTCTTCTTTATTTGAGTTATGGGATAACATGAGACATCCACTTATAATATATATATATTTTGTTATTATGTGGGATCTTGGTCCCATTTTTCTTCTATGGTGGATTTGCTTAGAAAGAAATGCATAAATTTTCCAAGAGCAGTACAGTCTTCTCATTCAAGTTTATTAGGCGATAAATCTTTTATTCAAGGAGACTATCAAGACCAAGTTTTCCACTAGAGGATCTTTGCCCCAACTTGATTCAACTAGCCATATTTAGAATGTTGTGCAAGTGAATATTTCTAAGAAGGTGAATAGTATTGATAAGTGGTTTGCACTTGCTTTGGTCTTCAAAATTAATATTGATGGCTCATCAAGGAGTCACCTAAGGGCATCAAAAATTTGTAGATAATCAATGTTTGGCTCAATGTTTCTATGATAATCAATGTTTGGCTCATTTTTTTCACTATATATATGGGAAAATTTATAAATAATAAAATGATGTCTCATGCTCTTCTTGTAGCTTTAGCTAAATCTTGTGAATTGGGATGGAAAACTATTATTTGAGAGATGGAATCCATGATTTTGGTGGTTCTTTTAAATAAATGGATGTCTTCGATAATTTCCTATTAGTTGTGATCTCTAGTTGAGTAGATGCCATGTTTGGTTCCTAATTTTGATTTTATTTATTTAATACATATTCAAAGCAGATGGAATAAGGTGGTTGATTGTTTGGTTAGATGTGAATCTAAAAATGTTGGTAAATGGAATGTGTCTAATTGGTGTTCCTTTCCTTTAGACAAATCCGAGATCCTTCTTCAATTGATTTGGCATGACTAGGGTTAATTTCTTCTTTTCAAAACTTGTTGTGGTTCCTTTGATTCCCTTCTTGATTTAATGATTATTATGTTTGGAGTGGTTAGTAGTTTTTTTTTAAACCCCCTTGCATTTTTCCTTGTATTTTTCTTCTTCTTCTTTCTTTATTTATACCTTTGGATATGTGGAAATCTCTTTATTGTGTATGATTGCATATTCTCTTTTATCAATATGTAACTTGTCGTAAATTGTCACTCTTGACAATTTCACACTAGGTTTTTCTCCCTCCTACGTTCTTCAACCTAATTTTGAACCTAATTTCCTAAGTTATGCATTTCATGGCCCATTTTAACATTTATCAAAAAATCAAATATAGAAAGTTAAAATATGCATTTAATATTTTGCATTCGACACTTTGGATCCCGAAAAAGGAGGGATCTAGTCTAGGGTGCCTTGCACCCTAGACCTCTTAAGTTGGCCCCAAATTTGAATATGTTGGTATTGGTGATTTATTATTTGAAATTCAAATTTTAATTGTTGTCAACTAGGGTTTAATTTTTAGGAAATTAGAAGAACTACATATAAATACTAAGTATTTGCACCATTTTATTCCTATAAATTTTATTTGAGCAAGTGAAGGTCCTAAAAATCAATTCAAGAATAGTGAAGAGTAGAATTTACAAAATTATTGCAACATTTCATCATTCAAGCATCATGTCAAGTTTTATGTGAGTTTGTTCATGTTTTTGCATGCATTTCATTTTTGAGTACTAATGCTTGTAGGTCTTCAAATCAAATCAAGTCATTTTGCAATCAATTCTTGAAGGTGATGAGCATGACTTCAACCCATCAAGGAGATCAAACCTGAGCATTGAGTTGCAACAAGTTGTCAATTCATTACTTGTTATCATTTAGCCTCTATCCCTCAAAAGGATACACTTTTTTATCACCAACTTTACCATAATGGAGGTAGAAATACCAACATGAGGTTTGATTGAGGTAAGTCCCTATATGGCACAACCCTTCCCCTCCCTTTATGTGTGCATGTTACAAATATAAAAAGGATTGGAGGAAGATTGAAGATAATTTTTTCATTCATGCATCATTAGTCATACAAGTTGACAAGACATGAAATCTACATTATCTTAGCAACAAATGAAGATCCAACTACCAAACCCAAAAGAAAGAAGCTATATAGACCAAGGACCTTAGGCTTGTGAAAGAAGTTTCTAGATCTAGGTCCTCAGTCTAGGACGTCCTTACGCCTTACCACCCAAAATCAACTCAAATTTGAACCCCAAGTGCATCAGTGTCTACCTTCTACTTTTTTGGAATTTAAATTTGTCTATTTGCTCTCAGTTTGTCATAATTCATATATCAGAATGTTGCATTTGCATAGTTTAACTAGTTACATCATTGCATCACATCGAAATTCAATCTCTAAGACTCCCAAAAAAATTCAAATCTAAGGTTGATTGACTCACCTTTTAGGTTGTAAGTTAATCTCATACCCTTGACGATTTGAATTCCAATGTTCTTGAAAAAGTATTGATCTTAGTGATCTAACCATTAGACCTAAGGTCACTTTTTCAATGAAACACAATATAATATATCTTTTTGCCCCAATATATATATTCAAAAATATTTTATGTTGATACTTTTAAATACTACTTTAAATACATAACTAAAATATTTTAATGCATATATTAACAGATAACAATAAAAATATAATTTTTAATTTTAAAATTAAAGATGAAATCATGATTCTAGTCTAACAAAAAACATAAAATCATAAAAAAAAATTCATCCCAAAAATCAAAATCATACAAAATTTAAGCTAAAAAGTATTGCATGTCAAAAGACTAGAATTAAACTTAAGAACAATGAACATAACATAAAAGCTAAATAAATTATGTTAAAGTTACAATATATATCTCACAAAATAATGTAAAAATGAAAGGGGAAAACAAATTAATTTTCTCCTTACATGTATAAACAAAGTAGAATCCCTTCCTCACACTATTCTTTTCAAGAAAGATTGGATAATGCAAGTTCAAAAAAAAAAAAAAAAAATCTTAGATGAAGAAGATTCCTCAAATATATACATAACTTCTAGTCTCTTTATTTATTAACAATAAGAAGATCTCAATTCTTCCAATGATTAATACTTTTTTTTATTAAGAGGGATAAACACTTTTGATTTGGAGCTATGAACCGGTAAGGTCACAAATGGGGGACCTCATACCCACTATAAATTCTCAACTATTACACCCCAATGGGGTTTGAACCTTAATGGCAAGAATACCAACACAACAACTTAACCATCGCACCATGCCACTATTGACTTCCAATGGTTCATACTAAATAATTATGAATATCTATAATTTTTTAATTAGATTTAAATCTTTATATCACATCTACCATGTATTTCATTTAATATATTTTTGTGGACATGAAAAAAGTAACCCTTCTACTTTTTCGTGTTTTGTCCCTCCTTGTGCTTATTTGGCTTGAGTTTACTTTGATTTAATGTTGTAATGTGGTCCACACATTCACATTAGGTCCTAAATCTTTATGAACCATTAAGACTTTATGATGTCTCGTAAAGGTGTTGTGACACATTTTCACACTTTTCTAGACTCTTATTATTATAATTCGCTTACATACCTCATTTTTGTCACTTACCAAGTCTTATTTTAAAGTGTTGTAAAGTCTTGTAACAAACTTTCATGCTTTTCTAGACTTGTCATCAACAAATACACCTTTCTTATGCTTTATTTGGCCCCTTTATGCACTTATAGGCCTTAATTAAGTGTATTTTTGAATACAAACCCAACAAACAACATTTAAGACAACTTAATTTCCAACACCCATTCACATGCCTTAAGTGGGACTCATTCACCACGAGGGGCAAATGAGCCTTCTTGGCACAAAAATCAAAATAAACTTATATTACTGGCAGGTTTTTATTCCTAAAGACCTAAGGTCGGCTTGTGATGTTGTATTTTTAGGAAATTAGGGAATAAGTGTGTATGAAAACATGATTTTCTATTCATTTTAATCCCCATTCATTCTCATCAACATATTTCATCCATTCACTCATCCATTCAAGCATTTTAGCATTCTCATCATTCAATCAAGCATTCAAACATCTTGGAGCAACATATCTTCAGACTTCAACATCAAGGGTTTGGTGAGTTTATGACATTGCATGTTATTTGTTCATCATTCCTTCTTTATTTCATTTCATTATCAAGGGTTTTATTACCAAATTGGGGTTTGACCAAGGAAAACCCCTATACTCTAACCCTTAACCCTTTTTCCCCTCTTTGCATGTTGTTTGCAGGTCTTGTGGGAAGATTTTTCAAAGAGAAAGGTGTCAAAAAGGTGTTGCAAAGTAATCAAATTCAAACAAAGACCTAATTGAAGCATGGAGACCTCTTTCATGTTGACCCATTTTCTGCAGATTCAGATCCGACAACCTAACAAGCAGAAAAGTGCAGACCAGGACCCATAGAGTTGACCTTTGACTTTGTAAATTCTTGTAGGTGGGCTGATTCACCATTTGTGGTGAAGGAGTCCCACTACTAGGCTGGAAAAAGTGTTTTCTAAAGTTCTATGTTCCCGGCATCCTGAAACCTGTTCTGGTAGATTTTACCAGAAATAAGACTAATTCACCATCTATGGTGAATGAGTCCTAGTGGGCTTCAACATTGATCTCTGCAGCATTCCACAACCTTTCAATAGTATCTTTCAAGCTCTAGGTGCACCTCATTCAATTTCATTAAATTTTGTTTTTGTTTGTTCATGTTTCTAGTTCATGTTTTCATACAACATTGTGTTTTCAAACACTTTGCATTTCTTAGTTTTGCATACATAATCAATAGTTTTTATCATTTATCTACATTTAGAATAGATCATATAGGCATTTAATTCATCCATATCACACTAATTCTTGAATGTATACATTGCATTTTGGCCCATTCTTTCCCCTTTTAGGTGAAAAACCCTAGAAGGGCTAGAAAGAAATTTGGGTGCCAAAATCTTTGTTTACAATTTGTCATATGACATTTGATCTAATTCTCAACCCCATTTTAATTGACCCATTACATCTTAAATATAGTTAATAATTATTTTAGTAAAAAATATTGTCCAACCACTCCTTGTCTCCATGCACCTTGCAAAATCATAAATAATATATTTCTATTGAATAGTTTGCATACGACATTAACATGTAACTGGATTTGGAAATAATAATGCACTTAATATTAACATACATATAGTTTTTAGGCGGTGGCTGCCTATCATAGTCTTGTTTTGGCTCAGAGAAGAGGGTACAGGAAGATTTGGTTGGAGGGTGATTCTCTAAACATTATTAATAATTTAAAGAATATATCTCCCCCGTCTTGGAAAATTGAGGCCTTGATCAAGGATTCCATTGAAATTATTAAATCCTTTGATAATGTTTATATTTCCCATAGTTTGAGAGAGGGAAATAAGTTAGCTGATTTCTTCGCTAACTTTGGTGTTAGAGATAGTAAGGTCTAGGATTTAAATGACCCCATGCCTTATGAGGCCACAACTATTGTTATAAATGAAAGTTAATTTATTCATTAAGGTGTGCACGTCCTTGCTCACGTGGGTGTATGTCATTAGTAAGGATGTTATGGTTATGATTTTGAGGAAAGGCTATCATATGGCGCAGAGTTCGAATTCATTATGGTATGTATGTCCTGTGGTTGCCTTCACACGGATTGTGGGTGTTAGCTGCATAAGCTTCCAGAGTCTTCTATTGGATAATTCGGTTTTGGGTGGTGTTTGCTGCTTCCTTCTGAGTTTCCTGTTGAGTTCTTGGTCTTTGTTTTCTATCGTTATGGGTGGGGACAAAAATTGTGTCGAGCCCAAATCTTGTGATACTGCTAAGCAGAGAAATGAAGTGTGGGAGATTTTAGAAAAGGGTGGTCTAACTCCTTTCATGGAGAAACTGCATGGCAATAATCCTCAAGTTACTGAATTGGTTGAGAAAGGGTGGAAAGGGAGAACCCTGGACTTGGGTGGTAGGGAAATTGTAGTGGATGAGGAATTCATAGCCCAAATGATTGGCCTAGCAATTAAGGGTATGAAAGTGTACAGGGATAAAAAAAAATCACAGGCCGCGATGTCCCTTTTCTTTAAGAAAAATGAGATTGATGACTTGAAGCCTGCGAAGAGTGGTGGGTATCTGAGGAGTTCCTTGGAAGCTCTTTGGCGAGATGTTGTCGAAGAAATAATGAGGTATGTAACCCTGGAAGGAAGGTACACGACCATTAACAATTACCATTTTTTGTTGCTTAACCATTTTAGGCACAAGAAATGGGTGTCATTTCCCTATTATTTGCTGGTGTCGATGGACTGTGGGATTAAAGAGCATAGGAAGAATCCCAAAAACCCTATCCTACATTCGGGGTTGATTCTTTTGATTTATGAACATGTGAAAGCTCATGATGTCCATAAAACTCTTGTTACTCTGAAGGATATTTCTGCTAAAGCTAGGAAGGGTTATGAAACTGAGTCGGGTGAGGAAAGGGCTTCTAAGAAACCGAGGAAGAGGAGTGATGCAGGAGCATCCAGTGGTGTAAGGGCAATCTTGCATCACCCAAAAATAGTTAAATTTCAACTTTCTCGGTTTTTAGATGTTTTTATATTTTTGGATACCCTTTTCGTCATAATGAAATTCCCAATTTACGGTTTTTATTTTCTATTCCTGGGTTGAAAGATATTGCAGTTTTAGTTTCCCAAATTTACACCTAAAAATCTTCCGAGTGGGATTTGAGGCACTTAGAGCTTCCGGAATGGCCCCGAAACTTGCCAAAATTGGCATGAGCGCGTTCTTGACTTCGAGACCTTTCCAACGGTTCAAACGGTTCGCGAATCGGAGCCCCAGATCAAAAGTTATGGCCTCGGGAAGTTGGCGCACTTTCTAGAAGATGCAATTGCAAATGTTCTTTTGAAATTTGAACTTCAAGCTGTAATTTTCAGCGCCAAACCGCCTAAACTCAAATTTTAATGTTGTTTTGGCTCCAAACTAAAGAGGAGCTCTATTTATGGGCGGGTTTCTAGTATTTTTGGGTAACCTTTTGGGGACAAGCTCGCATATTGCGAAAGGGTTTTTCTGTAGCTTTCTGTAGGTTGCATGTATTGTAGAACTTGGGGATTTGAGATCCTCTGCATGTAAGAAGCTCCACTTTGAATAATAAAATTATTCTCTTGTTTGTTGTGGGTTATTTTCTGTGTCTCGGGTTGCGCCCTCATCAAGTGGTATTAGAGCGGGTTTTCTTGAGCGTGTGGACAGATCACCGATCGTGAGGCAGTTCGCACCAGGACCGTGGTTGTGGGTCGAGGTCAAGAAAGATTCCTCCAAGAGTGATGCCTGGTAGGCGTGGT
>VDFB02125775.1:111023-257718 GCA_007258455.2 Sequoia sempervirens | reverse complement strand
ATGGACCAAGAGAAGAAAATAAGGTTGAAGTCAAGATTTTGGCAGAACACATCAAGGATATACATGAGAAGGTAAGAGAACATATTAAATGTCGAATATGTAGTATAAGGCTATGTGATCGTAAGAGGAGGTATAAGGAGTTTCAGATTGGTGATGAAGTGATGGTCCACTTGAGGAAAAAAAGGTTTCCAGTGGGAACATATAACAAATTGAAGATGAAGAAGTTCGGTCCCTATAAAATTTTGAAGAGGCATGATTCAAGGAATGAATATGAGGTAGAGTTGCTAGATGGATTCAACATTTCCCCTGTGTTCAACATTTCAGATTTGACAGAGTATCATGAAGGTGGCGTAGAGGAAGTACCAACGATGGAACAGTGTGGGATTCTAGCACCTACTTCAGAAAAGGAGGAGATTGATGAAATCTTGGATAGTCGTGTGGGAAGGAGTACCAGAAACAGGCAGTATGAAGAATATCTGGTGAAATGGAGAGGAAGGCTCTGTGGAAGATTCATCCTAGCTATCTAAGGCAGTAGGTTGATCGGTTGGGTTTTCCTCAACCATCTGAGACGTGACGGGGTCACTTCTCAAAATTACCTTGGGTGTCTGATGCAGGAGCATCCAGTGGTGTAAGGGCAATCTTGCATCACCCAAAAATAGTTAAATTTCAAGTTTTTTGGTTTTAGATGTTTTTATATTTTTGGATACCCTTTTCGTCATAATGAAATTCCCAATTTACGGTTTTTATTTTCTATTCCTGGGTTGAAAGATATTGCAATTTTAGTTTCCCAGATTTGCACCTAAAAATCTTCCGAGTGGGATTTGAGGCACTTAGGGCTTCCGGAATGGCCCTGAAACTTGCCGAAATCGACGTAGCAATTTCAAGTGCGTTATTAACTTTGAGACCTTTCCAACGGTTCAAACGGTTCGCAAATCAGAGCCCCAGATCAAAAGTTATGGCCCCGGGAAGTTGGCGCACTTTCTAGAAGATGCAATTGCAAATGTTCTTTTGAAATTTGAACTTCAAGTTGTAATTTTCGGCGCCAAACCACCTAAACTCAAATTTTAATGTTGTTTTGGCTCCAAACTAAAGAGGAGCTCTATTTATGGGCGGGTTTCTAGTATTTTTGGGTAACTTTTTGGGGACAAGCTCGCATATTGCGAAAGGGTTATTCTGTAGCTTTCTGTAGCTTGCATGTATTGTAGAACTTGGGGATTTGAGATCCTCTATATGTAAGAAGCTCCACTTTCTGAATAATAAAATTATTCTCTTGTTTGTGGGTTATTTTTTGTGTCTTGGGTTGCGCCCTCATCAAGGAGGCTTATTTTAAATAAAGATTTTGAGTCAGATAGGGACGATGATGTTGACTATGTCCTAGATTCGTATGCCTCTTTGGAGGAGGGCCCCATATCCCCTGTTCAAGGTAAATATGGGAAAAGGAAAATGGATGAGGAAGCGGGTTATACGACTTGCAGTGATGATGTGGAGGCGATTGTTCCTTCTAAAGGGGGTAGAGACAAAAATGATCTTTATGGAGAAGCTTCTTCTCCTCCCCCTGCGTCTAGACTTGTGCAGGATCCTGAGGAGGGAAGTTAGAAGAGAAGGGTTTTGAAACTTGGTCAACACCTAGAGAAGGATGTCCCTCTCTTTGTGGCTAGTGGCTTCCATGGTGAGGATGTTTCAAGCGCTATCATTGGTTTGCCAAAGAAGGAGAAGGTTAGAGCTGTGGGTGGTGAACAGGCTGCAGGAGCTAAGAAAGTGGATGCAGAGAGGATTCAGAAGAGGAAGGTTATTGTGGAGAAAATTTCCAATTCCATTCGTAGGATGAAGTCTCTTGTCACTGCTGGTAAAGGTAAGGATGCTTCTAATGATAAGGTTCATGAGAGTTCTTTTGAAGAGGACGTTGTTGTGGGAAATCACATTGAAAATTTTGATAGGGAGGATCTTTCTAATGTGTTGGGATCAGCCCGTGACAATGCCAATGTGCTTTTTAAACAGTTTAAATGGTTCTTTCATGAGACCAATAGGACTAATGTTCATATTAGAAGTATTGCTTGCAAGGTTGTGGAACCTTCAATCCAAAGCAAAATTGATAATTTAATGGTTGGTCTCAATACTATTGCTAATACTGTGGCAGAGGAAACCGTCAATTTGAAACAAAGTATGGAGGGAAGAATGTTATCCCTTAAGGAGAAAATTGACAAAATTTGGAATATGGTTATGAAGAGTGGAGAAACCCCTAAAGTCTTGACTATGTTAAACTCTGTGATGGATTTCTCCCCTAAAAAGAGAAAGGAAATTTTGTCTGCTGATGTTATGGCTATTGAGGGTAAGCTGATGGGGGAGGATTATGAGCTGTTGTTAAGGGTGCTGCTAAAGGTTTTATTTTGAGTTGTGAGGTAAAAACTAGTGGGCCTGGGGTTGGGACTAGAAATAGACTAAAGAAATAGGCTGGGGCCTCAGGTATTGAAGTTTCTGATACTGGGGTTAAGGGACATAAGCTTGCTGCTAGTGAGATGGAAGCTGTTGAAATTCTGCACAATATGTAGGGGTGTATGCCAGTTTTTGGCTATTTTTTGGCTGGTGGTTTGTTGACTTTGGGCTGATGGTTGTTTAATGTTGTTCCCTTTTTGTTTCAGTTGTTCCTTTTTGTAAAGGGTTCTGGGCCCCTTCAAAACTCATTTTTTACCTCTAATCAAAACATACATATAGTTTTCTATCGACATTTGATATAATTCTCAACCCCATTTTAATTGACTCATCACATCTTAAATATAATTACACCGAAGGCGTGTCCCTATTTGAGTTCTACAAACTCATTTTGTCTGTGAACGAATGAAATTACTCAAGAAGCCCTGTAAGGTGGTTAATCAAATCTCAACCGTTCATAGTTTTTTGCCACCTTTTACTGCTTTCCCTGCTGCTATTGGTTTTTGCTCCTCCATACTCTTTCTCACTGGTATTGACCTTTGAATCCTCCAAT
This sequence comes from Sequoia sempervirens, assembly GCA_007258455.2. Classification (NCBI taxonomy): domain Eukaryota; kingdom Viridiplantae; phylum Streptophyta; class Pinopsida; order Cupressales; family Cupressaceae; genus Sequoia; species Sequoia sempervirens. Next base: position 254,735 of record VDFB02125775.1, on the reverse strand, counting down.
TTTGCAAGCTACAACATGAAAAAGGTTTCAGTGAGGGTTTTAGAGTATGTTTATTAAAATGAAAATTAAGGCCAAGATCCTAATAATGAGCACATTTAGGTTTTAATGTTATGGCATCCTTTATACTATATAGTTAAGTATATATTAAAGCATAATTAATATAATGTAAATTTAAATTTTATATAATAAAAAATAATTATAAATATATAACTATATTATTTATTATTATTATTATTATTGGTTAGTAATAGTACGCTTTTGACTGGAGCTCTCAACTAGTGGGATCACAATGGGGGACCCCATCCCCGGAGCTAGTCTAGGTATTAACACCTCCTCGAAAGTTGATTCTTGTTCCTTCCTTTCTTCTCCTCACACCTTTCTTCTATCACTTCTCTTCTTCCTTCTTCCTCTGTATTTCTTCTTCCATCTCTTTCTCTCTTCTCTTCCCCTCCACATCCTCTCCCCTCCACCTCCTTGCATCTCCCTCCTTCTCCCCCACTACACCTCCTCTCCTCCTCCATTCCTTTGCTATCTTCACCTTTCCCCTTTGGCATCTCTACAATGTTGTTCCTCATCCTTCACCCTTCGGCACCTCCGTTCTCTCCTTTCACCTTTCACTCTTCGTCCTCCCTTCTGTACGCCATCACACTCCCGACACTCCCTCCATCTCCTCTCATCAACACCTTCCTTTGTCATGAAGCCTGCCTGGTGTGTACACCATCTGACTAGGCCAACCGACGACTGACCTCCTTGTCCACCAGTCCTTCCTCATAGCTACCGCTAGCATGTTAGTGCGACTAGAACCTGGGACGCCCTATCAACAGGGCTCGTGACTTGTCGTCACGCTGAATGGTGAACCCGTTATTATTATTATTAACAAAACTATTAAATATATAAATAAATGTTTTATAATTATTAATTAATAATTATTATATTCTTATTTAATACAAAATATAATTACTATATTATATATTTTATATAATACAAATTAATTTATACTTTTATTATTATATATATAATGGTATATATATATTTTATAATATTACTATATATTATATTCTATAATACAAAATATTAAATATAAATATGAAATTATTATAATTAATAATTATTTCTATATTAATAAAAAAATTAATTTATAAAAATCTCATAATTTAATTGATCTTTGGATAGATTAGGAAAAAGAAAACTATATGTACTACATAAAACAAAATAAAAATAAAATTAATAATAATAAGAAAATTAATAATAATAATAATAATAATAATCATTATGATGGCTTCCTCTTTGCGCTCTAATCTGACGGCGACAACATTTAGGGTTCCCGTGGCAAGGCGGAACAAACTGCTCCAGTTTTTTCTCATTCTGCAGGTTCTTGGCAGCATCCCTTTTTGAAGGTTGTGAGGGGTGATAAACCCTTCTATTCGCATGGCAGGATGTCTGGTACAACAACGACGACATGATGTTTGGGGAAGCAGAAGCGACCCTTTGCTGGGGATTTTGTGTGGTAGGAAATGAAATCGAATGAAGGTGGAAAGGAAACCAAAGGGAAGGAGGTGTGGTTGGAGTAGAGAGAGGTGAGGGAGATCTCGGGTGAAGGTTCAAAAATGCCAATCTCAGTGAAGGGGAAAATACCTTTGCATTGTGCTGGGGAAACCCCGACGATATCTCTTGAGGAAGCCATTGCCAACGAAGCCATGGACAATATAAAGTATTTTGATGAGTTTGTGTTGGTTGGCAGATTTAGGGGTTTCTGGTTGGGCCTTGCAAACTTGCACAAGTGGATTTCTAAAACTGGCACCTAGTTTTGAAGGGGGATGTAAAGATTTACCCCAATGCGAAAGGTTTTTTTGTGGTTATCTTTAACACTGAGCAGGATAGGAATGTTGTGTTGTGTGACTATCAATGAAGCTGGGAGGACAGATGTATGCTCATGCTCAAACCTTGGCATCCAGATTTTGACCCAAATTCTGAATCTTTTGGACTAGTTCCTATATGGGTCAGACTACCAAATCTTCCTTTACATTTCTGGTTTGAATCGTGTTTTGAAGTTATTGGAAATTCATTGGGGAAGTTTTTGGGTGTTGATGAGGGTTCTCTTAACTTTCTGTACACAACCTATGCATGCATCCTAGTTGAAATGGAAATTTCAAAAGATCTCCCTGTGGATGCTTTATTAAAAAAATTTGGATGAGAGTGGAAGTAGTTGATTGATTATGAAGGTGTGTCATTCTGATGTAGATGTTGTTTCAAAATGGGTCACATTGTTGAGAATTTCTCCTAGTGTAAGAAGGTCTCTGAAGCAACTTGGTGGAAAGAGGTTGCACCACATCACTATTCGGTGGAGAAAGGTGAGTCGGTTGCTGCCGCAAAGGAGATGGAACCAGTATTAGAGAAGGAACCAATTTTTGTAGCCTTTAATGGTCCTCCTAAGAAGCAAGAAGGGTTGGGGGTAGGTTTTGCTTTTGGGAAGATGGAGGGTAGTGTTCCAAAGGAGGGGATGGGAAGTAAGATAGATTGTTTGAGCATAGTTTCTTCAGAGGGGAATAATCTTTTAGATGAAGACATGGGTGAGCCTTATTGGGAAGGAGATTAGGAGTGCTAGCACAAGGTTCAAAGGAAAAAGAAGAAGAAAAGGGTGGTAGATTTTAATATGATTCTCCACTCGCATGGAAAAAGGAAGGCTAGCAAATAGGTTGCTAGTATTTGTATTATTTTGTTTTAGCTATTTGTTTTGGATTGTTATTTTTGTACAGCTATTATGGTTTTGGGGTGGTTAACTCTATAGGGGGCAGTGGAAGTTTTAGTTCTTTGGGCTATTACTTGAGTGTCTTTGGTTGTACTTGAAAGATGTAATTTTCTTCTGATGTTTCAATAGAATCATGCAGGTTATACCTACCTTTACCAATAAATAATAATAATAATAATAATAATAATAATAACTAGAATACATATATTAGATATTAGTATATATAAAATATGTCAAGAGTTATCCTTCTCGACATGCACATCTTATTTAAGATGAAATGAGGTTTTTAGATGAGCTATGAATGCTCGTGCAGTGAGACGAGGATGTTTTTGTCGACATTTTACTCCATTCTCATTGTCTGCATCATAGGCTTCTGATTGTGTAGTGAGACGAGGATGTTTATGTTGACGTTCTACTCCATCCTCATCATCTACATCATAGGATTGGCCAAGCTTATCACAAACTCTCCTTGCTTCACATCACACATCAAAGAGAAAATAATACAACAAACCTTGTCTAAGCATCTCATCAAATTGCAAGTTACTAATATTTTGAAGATCGTGTAATAGAGCAAAATAAAATATGGTGTTGTCTATGACATCATTATGAATTTTATATGTATTAGCAGTATTATTGGCATCACCTGTACAAAAAAATTCAATCAATATTGTGATTTTTTGTTTAAAAGAAAAAAAAGAATGAGATGTACAATAATTAGATTTACTTACAACTCTTGCCAACTAAACATGAATAGTTTTGCACGGAATCCATTATTGTGTAGCCTTCCAATGTTTCCAATGCAAAGCCTTGCAATGTCTTTAGCACCCAACAAATTACCTTATTTATGTCTTCTAAATAAAGGATGAAGTTGATTGAAGAATGCCTCGGTGAAGAAGAGTCTGGAATGTTTGTTGAAAAAATCACACATTCTTTTTAGTTTAATAGAGATTGGAAAACTGAACAACAAACTAAAAAATATTAACACTGCAATATTGTTCAATTGCTAAAACTGAAAAATTGCACTGTTCAAAATAAAGTTTTGTATATTCAAAATTGTGTATAATCAACTACAGTATGACTCTATATAAAGAGTTTCAAAGCAACACATCAAAGTTGCGATCCAAAAAAAACTTAAAAAACAAAGCACGTTTTTATGATGCGAGGTAAACAAAGCTTTAAAACAAAGCTAAATTAAGGAAACTATTGCAGTATACAAACTATAGCATTAAAATGTTTTAAAAGCTAAAACTAAAAACATAAACTAAAACAAGGAAATCTAAACGTACCAAACCCAGGAAAAGAAAAAAAAGAACCTCTAACCTTCTGAACCCAAACCAGTAAATAGCTTATAATATCCTCAAAACATGTTTGTAAAGGAAAAGAACAAAAAATGTAGAATTTTTTATGAAAATGTCAACTGTCAAAATCCATGTTTTAATCCTCTTGATCGGAAACCCATGATTGGCAGAAGGCTGCATTTTTAATTGGAAAAACTTAACTCTAAATTGCTAATACAGTGGCGGCGACCACATCTGGTTGATCAACTTTACAAGGGCACAACATATATTAAATGGAAGCAATATATTAAATGAAGCCTGAATATGAATTTAAATTTCAGATAGCATAGGTTAGGCACTACAATATGGTTCTAAAGGGTATTCAAGCTTGTTGATAGAAATAAGGAGAAATGATTTAAAATCTAGGGCGACAATATTCATGGTTGCATGCCACAAGATTAAAGTTTTATTTTCTTTATTCAGAATTCATATATAAGAACAAGAATCTTACACAATCTTTCCAAATGAAATTACTTTACACCCAACAACATGGAGAAAATGCACTTACTGGTTCTTGGCATCTTTAGAGCTGGATTCCTTCTTAGTGTGAGAATTCCTACACAAACTCAGCAACGTCCCTTCTGGGTACTCTTCCCAATCTGTCGTCTTTCACTTCCTCTTGGATCTCCTTCCCAGAGCTCCCTCCTCATTGAAATGTCTCTTTTTCTCAATTTTAGTGGCCAATTTTCCTTTGATAAGGAAGTATTTTTGTGTTCAACTAAGAAAATATCCCCTCTTTTAATCACATAACTCTCATTTTCTTTCCATTTTTCATTCAAACTACGCAAGAAGAAGAATTCAAGAGCTAAAGGGAAGGGAGAAACATATGTTATTATTGTTGGAGTAGCAAATTTTCCTCCTCTGTAATTCCATTGGGAAAAATACCATGTGGACAACCACCATACAAGATTGGAGAGCGACATGTTATTACCGCCTTAGTGTTTTACCACCGACTTTATTCAACAACCCAAATCCACAAAAAAATTAATGGAAGTGTAGATAGCATTGTGACAGTATAGAATGACTTTATTGCCTCCATCTACAGGTATGATTGTGGGCTATGCATAGAATGAATAGTCGAAGACTTAAGGTTGCTTTTGAAGATGAGTAAGGAGGACATGGAGCCAAGGTAGTGGACATATCATGCCCTCATTGAATGCAAATATAGTTCAGACACTCCACCGTCCAAACACTCCACCGTGCAAATCATTTTTTCAGTATAATCTCATTAAGAATAAATCTATCAGATATCTTCTATGTCAGGAAGATCACTCGCCCTCCATCATTGCGTCCGCCTATAAATAGATTGTGTTGTCCATCAGTTCATAATAAGATTTTGTTTTAGGCTCATTTTTTCTTGTGATCTTGTAGTATTTGTTGCTTTCTATCACCGCCTCCACCTAGGAAAATTTGGTGTAGATAAATAGATAATCTAGCCGCAAGACCCAATTTACGTAGAATCTATAGGTAAGTCACTTTCCATTGTTTCAGTGAGTTTTATTTTTCCTTTTCAATTTGGTGTTTTTTAATTAGTCAATTGCAAAATTTCTCTTGCCTGTGAAATCAAGTAACTGGTAAAATGCATATTGATAGTGATATTGGGGTAAATGGTAAAAAAATCTAATGCTAATGAGTTCTAGGGCAAATAGTGAATACTTAAATTTATGTCGCTTATGAAATTAGGGAAAATGGAAAAATTCACACTGCTTGTGAAGTTAGGAAAATGGCAAGATTCCCACTCCTTGTGAAATTGGTGCAAGTGGTAAAATTCTTGCTTGTGAAATTAGGTGAAATTGTAAAATTCCCACTTGTGAAATCAAGGAAAGTGGTGAAATTCACAATGCATGTGCAATTAGGATAAAGGGGTAAATTCCCTCTACTCATGAAATCAGAGTAGGTGGTAAATTTTCCTCTGCTTCTTAAATAGGGGCAGGTGGCAAAATATCTAATATCATTGAAACTAAGGTTAAACAGTAAAATTCATACAGTTGGTGAAATAAGGGTAAAAGATAAAATTCAAACTAGTGAAAAATGGGTAGAAGAAAAATATTCACACATTTGTGTAATCAGGTTTAGATGCTAAAATGACAGTTCTCGGTAAAATAATACTCTCAATATTGAAATGACAATTTCAGAGGTGATTTCCTTTATTTTTTCTTACATAGAGAATCCCCTGCCCCACGTACTGTAGCCCTCTTTGGGAGCATGAAGGGTGAACTAGAATTATAATTCTATGGTTGTGCTTTGAAAGGTCTCTAGATTTCAGACACATCGTTTAAATTGGGGCTCAGACCTACAATCATTGTCCTTCAATCATCCAATCTATACCTAAAGGGACATCTCCTTTTTATTAATAACATATAAATTGTTATATTTCTACCCATATTTGCAACTATATGCAATCATAAAATCCAAAGTTCTAGATGATTTTCAAACATTTTCAATCTTTAAATCTGTATACTCTATTATCTGCAATTGCAACAAATGTTTTATTTTTTGCTTCTATGGTCTTTGATGAAACATACATAACAATAAATGTCAAGCTCAAAACATAAAATTTTCACTCAACAGTCTTACTAAATTGAAAGCAGATTTTGTGAATATAATGAGTATACAAAACATTCGATAACTTAATTTTTTTGAAAAATACATCTTTTATTAAAATTCACTGAACAAAATAGTTACCTTAGTCTAATAACTAGGCCACAAGAATTTTTTCTCTCTAAAAAAAGCTAAAAATGCTTGTTGAGCTTGTGTCATAAGATGCATCAACAACATTGTAATAAAGAAATTATGAAGTTTTTAATTTTGTAAAATATTCTTACGGCTATAGTTGTATGCATTCCTCGGATGAATAGATCTTTTGAATATCACAGATGAATAAATCTTTGCATAGTAAATGAATTCATTCCTAAAATGGGTGGGATAAAATATGAGATTGTGTATAATTGATAAGTGTATTCTAGGTTCAAAAAATTATAAAATCCATGATTTTTTGTTTGATTTGGATATATTATATCCACATTAGGATCATGGTTTTGTTGTTGAAGAGGCCTTCAAAACAATTCTTGCAAACTTGGTTTTGCTATTAAGAAGCCCTAAAACTATTCCTCCAATGATGTCATAGGGGCTGATGTGGAATTTCACTGGGCAAAAGTATGAATGGCTATAGCATCTCATAGAGCTGCTTGTCTAGAACTCCTCCGCACTTTGTCATCATGTGACAATAAAAGTTTATTAGAAGTTTGGTAAAATTCTTTACTGCAATGAAAGTAATATGGGTTATTAACTTGCACAACTGGAATATTAAGGTGAACATTATAGTTGGAAAACCACAAATCAAGGAAGTGTGAAGGTGTATTAAGAAGTCTCAAGAGTCTTTGTTTTCTATCCTTTTGTGGAGTGCAAAGGTATTGAATGGATAAGTGAACTAAAATGTCTTCAGCATCTTGAGTCACTAGCTAATTGGAAGGAGTTTCTAGAAATAGAGGATTGGGGGATGGAAAGCTTTTAAAAGGTTGTAACTTATCAGGTATATGGAACTTCAAAGTGAAGGGTTTCGAACATTAAATCCCTTGAAGAGACAAAAGGTATTCACTTAAAATGCAACCGATATATTAAAAGAAGGTTAAATAATGAAACCAAAGACTAGACAATAGTCAAAGTTCATAATCCACACTTGATGTTAATACCCTGTTTGCACATAATTTCCACTCCAAGCTTGCAACTTTTGTATTTTGTTAGTCTTAGTCTTGTATATTATAATTTTAGTGTGTGATTATCAATTATTTTAATATGCTTAAAATTCCCTGTGACATTGGATAGCTTCAGTCATGTCTATTTGTACTTTGTATTTATCTTAGTTCATGGGATTTATTTATTCCTTATTTTTCTGGATAAGTTATCTTTATCTACAATTAGTCCCTGTTATAACATTGCACTACATGTTTAGTCTTGCCAAATATTTTAATAATTTTATGTGATCAGTCAATCCTATTGTAGAATCATGTTATATGATTTCATTACTTTGAAGCTGAGCAATCTGTTTATTTGAAAAAAATTAGATAATATTTACAATTTGAGGATTTATTTTGCATTTTATACTGTGTCAAATAAATTTATGTCATCTGCTGGTAGATTTACATACACGTTTCTATATACACTAAAACATTTCTAGCAATTTCATAATTGTGTTTTATAACAAAATGTGCGAGTATTTAGTTCGGTATTTGTTTTGCATTTATATATCAGAGTGTTGTCCCAACCAACTATAAATTTACAAACAAATTTTGGGTTAAATATTTTGCATCTTCTAACTCTGCTTTAAGTGATCTTTACTGCTTAATGGTTAATATTATGTAGTCATATAAGTATTTTTTCAAAGTTATTTAACCATTAAGCTAAACATTAAACTTATTTTACATAACGAGGCCTATCTCTATTAATGTTCATGGAATGGAATTGCCTCTTCTCGTGCAATCTCATCAGTTGTACTGTTAGGTATTTTCCATGTTATAGATATTTGAATTTACATTTGAAAAAATATATTTTATATTAATCCTTTTTAACTTAATAGCTAAACTAATTACATGCTTTACTTTTATCAACAATCTGTTTGTAAATTTATGAAGTGTTTATTCGTCTTTGGATGGTTGTTGTGGACCATCAGGAATTCTACAAATTATCATTCTATTTTTTCTTTGATACTCCTTTTTACTCAGAATCATCATTAGACTGAGAAAAGTATGATTTATTTTCAAAAGCATGGAGAAGACTTGAAATTAAATCTCACAACCTAATATTCTATTTTGAAAACCACTTGTTGCTAGATTCTATTTACAAAATATCTATCAAAATAGTAAAATACGCTATAAGTTTCAATGTGTTCTTTTCCACGTTATTTTATACTGTGTTTAATTTTTACCATTCTTCTTGAATTTATCAAAAGTTATGTAATACTTGGGAACATGAGTTTCTCTTGAACTCTAAACTCAACTTCAATGTGGTCTTTATTTTTTTTCTCTTCATACATTTTAATAACCATATTTTAGTTATTACTAATATGTTTTTCCCTTATCATAATTATTGATTTAATTATCTTTTATCTAATTTACGTATGTGAACTTCATAACTTTCTAATTACAATCATGATGACAACTCTATGTCACAAATCATAAACTCACATTAGAATGTGGTAAGTTGGAAATATCAAGGAACCCTAAATATGAACCTAAACTTCAAGGGCTCATTCATAATTTCTTTGCCTACATATCCATTTTTGGAAATCAAAGGCTTCATAATTCATATACTAGTAATAGAGAGATTACATCCTCACATTTGAGATATGACATTTGACCTCACTTTTAAACCATTAATATTCATTTGAGCTTATTCTTTCAATTTAATCCAATTACAATAGAAGATATTTAATTCTCGTCAAGTGTTGATTCCTTGCAAATATTAGTTTACAAACACACCCCAAACACTAAATGGTTGTAGCTATTAGCGTTAGTTAATAGTGTTAGCTTGAGTCAATCATCAGTTTGATGACAAAGTTTGACACTAAATGTAAGATAGGTTTGTTTTTGTGCATTTGTTGCATATGTTAACTATTTTGTAAGTTAATATTTATAGTTATATTATGGCTTATTTTTTTGTCCTCATTATTAAATGTCATTGGCATTAAATGTAAGATAGGTTATATTTGCTTTTTATTGTTCAATTACTTTGATATATTGTAAAAAAAAAGGCAACTTTATTGTATGTTTCTTATGTATGTTTTTTTACATACATAACATAATTGGGACTTATTAATGACGCACCAACAAGCAACTAAAAATGATTGAACAAGAAGATTTTGACCAATCGATACACTTATTTGCTACAAATGAGCTGGTAACATTACAGAACAAAAAAATGTTGAAACTACTTAATGTGCTTGTTGCACTTAGTTGTGCAAAAAATACATAATCTAAACTGGGTGTCGATCATAGTGAAAAGCAACTTCCCCAAGAGGTATTGCTAAGCAAATGTCAATGTGTCATGCTTACAACAAACTTATGGACCCAAGTTGGACTAGTAAATGGATTGCTTGGACAGTCAAAGATATTGTATATTTTGTTGGATCAAAACCGCATGCATTGCCTGCATATGTCACAGTCACATTCGATAACTACAGTGGTCCACCTTGGGACGGATCCAACCCAAAAACTATATCAATACATCCAATAACATGCGACAATCGTAGGCATATACCACTAACCATGGTGCGGCCTATCACTATACAGAAATCACAGGGCCTTACACTAAATAAAGCTACAATCAATATTGGTACAATTGAGAGGCAAGGCCTTACGTTTACAACAATGTTTAGAGTCAAATCCATAAATGGCCTTCGCATAGAACCCACATTCTGTTTTGATGGCTACTCCAAAATGAAGAAAAATCCATACAACATTTTTAGGAAGAAAGAAGAGGCTCGCCCGCACGTACTCTCACACCATTTTTAGGTATGTACAATTAATTACACACTCTCTCAAAGTTATACATTTTTTTTACCCCCTTTTTTAATAGAGTATCAATAGCAAAACTAATCAATTACACATTTTGTCTTTTGCAGGTGGTCGATTGCCAGTGGAGAAAAGAAAAGATATCTTCTACGTGTGGTTGCATCAAACTTGAAACTACTTGTTCAAAGAAATATCTTAGACATTCCATGTCTTTAAAAATGACATATAGATGCTCTTATGTACATTTGACTTATGCAAAGTTGCAACAAATTGTTCAAAGGGATTTCGTTGTTTCTAGATAACAAATCCAACAAAAGATTGTATCTAATTCTGTTATACAATACACATGTCTATACAGGTATATTTTAGTACTGCCAACTACGTGTTGAAACAATTCATTTACACTTTTTACTTTAATTTCCTATTGGCGCCCCCCTTGAACCTCCTATTGGTGCAAGTACTAGTAATAATATTTTAAAAATGAACTACCAATTGACCTCATGTACTACACAAATGTATGCCAACAAAAAATCCATATTTTTTCCTAATTAACCTTCCACACACCTCTTTGGCATACCCATTGCACACCAAGGTACGATTGCTAGTTAATAATTATTTTAGAAAAAGATACTCTCCAACCACTCCTTTGCATGCACGTTGCAAAAGCATAAATAATGTCTATGGAATAGTTTGCATATGACATGTAATAATGCACTTAATATTATACTATTAAAAAGTTTCCTTTCACGAAGGAGGAGTTTGGACATTAAAATTATTTCCGAGCGAATAATGGTCAGCATGTGCAAGTGGGTGATTTTTAAAAGGTCAAAATGACAAGGCAAGAAATCATTGAAAATGTCCCCCATTATTAAACGTGCCCTTCATGAATAGTATTGCTATTTTTATATTCAGAGCCTGATGCCTATCTTTATATTAAGGGATGTATCTACTGTTTCTTATCATTGCCACTCTTAACCTGCCCCTTATCTCTTCATACATTCCGGCCCTCTGTTTAAGTATGTCTACAACTTTCACTCCATTTGGTGGAAGAAGTGAAAGCCCCTATGGAATTGAACTTGTTGAACATGAAGGTTTCTTCTACGACCCCAAAGTTCTTGAAGGAGTGATGAAAATATACTCAGAGTTCAAAGCAAGGGAGGACGATGTGTTTGTGTGCTCCGGAATGAAGACGGGAACCACCTGGCTCAAAGCTATCGTTGCCAGCATTATGAGCGAAAGCAAGGGCCATGTTTTGAAGACAAGGAGCGTCCATGACTTGATTCACAACATAGAAATAATCTACAGAGCACGAGAAATCTGTAATGCCTCCACTGTGATTGCAGAGATGCCCTCGCCAAGGTTGTTCGGCACCCATCTTCCTTACTCTGCTCTTCCACCTCAAATCACATCTTTGGGCTGCCGAATGATTTATGTCGTTCGAAATCCCAAGGACACATTCGTTTCCCACTGGAAGTTCTTGCCTGCACTACAACGTGTTCTCGATGGTGGAACGACATTTCCAGTTTCCAAGGAGGTGTTCTTTGACTCCTTCTGTAATGGTGTCTCTATATTTGGTCCTTTAGTTGATCATGTCTTGAGCTTTTGGAATGCCAGTAGGAATCAAAGTAACATCTTGTTTTTGACTTATGAAGATATGAAGGCAGATTCTTTGTCCCACATCAAAAAGATTTCTGATTTCTTGGGGCAAACTTCTTTGACAGAGGAAGACATTCGTTGCATAGACAGTCAATGCAGCTTTCAGTCTCTTTCCACTTTAGATGTTAATGCCCAGTTAAGGACTAAACCTTTTTTTCGTAGAGGTGAAGTGGGTGATTGGAAGAATCATTTCACCCCAGAAATGAACAGTCGTATGGATTTGGCGGTGGAAAATAAGTTCCAAGAAGCCGGCCTGTTCCTCAAGTATGAGCTTTGACATTCACAAACTGTGTGTACTCTTTGCTCGGTGTGTCCATGTCATGTGGAGACTTGGATTAGATTGTGTTAGTCTCTTTTTGTATCAAAGTATCATATTCCATGATCTATCGTCAGAATTATGTATCTTATTTCAAGTATAATTCTGTAGGCTTTCCCCTACAGTAGTCAAAATCTTTGTAGTAACAAATAAAATTTAAGACACGATGGTCCAGGTCATTAGAAGTGTGAGATTTGAACATATAATAATAGCTAGTGTTGTACTTACAATTTCCTTTTACCATCTATAACCTTACACAAATTTTAAAGTTAGATTTAGTAAATGAAAGTTAATCGAGTTTTATAAAAATTTCTTTCACAATCAATATTTCTAAGATTTCAGCATTTTTTCTGTCATCAAAATTATTTGTTAACATATGATTTTGGACATTTCAATGTATTTGCTTGTTATAAAATCTATATAATGAAATGATAAAAGGTCATTTTCCTACTTGAAAGGTGACTAGCCTCACGAATCTTCAATAAATATCAATAAAATAGCACACTGAATACAAAAAACTTAGTAGTTTGAAAATGAGTTTTGTACGGTTCACTCACAAGAACTAGGTGAATATTAGAATGCTCAGCATAAAAAGAAACTTGCATAATAAAAATATACAATATTACAATTTATTTCATTACCATCATTTAACTAGATCTCAACACATTCTTATCATCAAAACTACTGATTTTCTCTCATTGTAAAAACGCCATTGTAAATATTTTTGTTTTATTTTATTATTAAAACAAACATTGCAAGTTGTACATATTTTGATTCTATGTATTAATTTTTTGCATGTAAGCCAAACATTTAAAAAAATTGAAACACATAAATACTAGTGGCTCCCTCTCCTCTTGTTCATATAGCTTTTTTTATTTCATCTAATATAAAAAAAATCATATATTAATAAAAACTAATTGGCATTTACTAGGACTATTAGAACAATAGGGCCTTTTCAAAAACTATGTATAAAGTAGATTAGATTAGTTTGATTTATGTTATTCATTGTTTTCATTTGAATTGTGCACACACTCTATTGAGATTAGGACTTTTTGATCACTTGAATTAACTTATTGCTTTTATTTCCAAATAATTTTATACTAAATTATACGTATTTATTTATTTAATTTAAATTATCATTAGAAAAAGCTCATTTTTCCTTTTACAAGTATTATACATTTATTTAATAGGAAAAAGGAAATCATCATCATATGTTTGAGAGTTGTAGATGAATATTTTATCAAAGTAACAGGTTGAAGTTTGTAGCCACAAAATTAACATTTTCCTAGAATAGGCTATTGTCAACATATGAAAAATTATCTCATTTTTCATATAATATTACAAGAACAAATTAATTTCCATGAATGGTTAATCAATTAAAAATATTTATTTGTGGAGTTTCATTTTAAGTAATCAATTGTGAATGCATGAGTACAAAAAATAATAATTTGGGTCTAAATATTACTTCATTTATATCACTTTGTTGAAGCTAAATTTTACATAATTAACATGAAAATTTGGTAGCATTACATAGATAGTAAATATTATCTTTTGGATGAGGTTACCAATCAATATTATTTACAACATGGACTACAAGGGAATTTGTTTGTTCCTTCTTTATTTAGTGATTGAAATGAATTCATGTTTTTTATTATACTTAATACCACATATATTTTTTATTAAGATAAACACAGGAAATTGCCTAGATCCATTTAAAAAACAACCATAGAGGTGAACATGACAAGTTTCATTAGGAGTGAGTATAAACTAAAACTAAAAAATAAAAATAGGACTAGGAAGAATCAACAACAAACATCAAACACAATGAAAGAGCTATAGACAACTGTAGATCAACGAGTAGCTTTAGGCCACCAATGTCTTGTAACTCATTTTTAAATTAGGTTTCTATATGTTATAGAAGAGAGGAGGTATCATACTAGATCATGATGCCTTTAATTTGGGAGTTGAGGTTGGCTAATAGATTAGTCACCCCATTACCTTTTCTAAAAGTGTGTTGGATTTTAATATCTTGTAAGTTGTTAAGGTTTAATTTATCCTCCCCAATAATTTATTTGTAAGACCAACAAGGTTTAGCTTTGGAACTTAAAATATCTATAATATTTTTGGAATCTCCCTCAATAATTAACTTTTTGATTACCTTATTGATGTCTAATAGAATACCATGGTGAGTAGAGGTAGCTTTGGAAAATTTGCAAGATTGGAATCCCAAATTCATAGCATAGGCATAGATCAATTGACCCTTGTCATCTCTTAAAAGGCCACCCTACCTGCTTAACCCAAATTTCCTTTAATAGATCCATCAAGTTTGAGTTTGTGCAATCTAGAATTTGGGGGGACCAGGTTGTAGTCTTGTGAAAGACCAATTTGGAGAGGTCAACTTTAGCCAATTTTTTAGATCTAAGGGTTATGTTTAGGATTCTAGAGATTAGCCACCTTAATATTTTCAATAATTTTGTGAAAAATAAAATCAACTAGAACCTCCCAAGGTATGTGTCGGTTTCTAAAAATATTGTTGTTACATTCTTTCCATAAGCTCCAACCAACATGCAAGAAAGCATGCCACTATAATTCTTTGATTAGGGAGTGGAAGAAGGGGGGCTTCCAGCTATCAGTAATACTTCTAAGATTGTCTTGCTATACCCATATAATATAATTTTTTTGAGGATAATTTATCAGTTATTCAAAGAAAAAATGCAATGAATAAGAAGATGATCTATGTTTTCTTCATTGTGTTCACCTAATGAGCATCTGTTTTCCATCTAGAAACATATATTTTGAAGATTGCCAATAGTCAAGATTCTTCTATGACAAACTATCCACCAAAAGAAACTGATTATTTGTGCTTCCATACATTCATCCAATAGGATAGGTTTAATCTAGGATCAATCAAGTTGTAGCCATAATTAATAGAGTAATCACTTGAGTGGGAGTCTTCATAAATAAATTTATACAAAAGAGATCTTTTGTAGAATCTATGATTTGAAATGATGTGAAGGATTTTAGAGGTAGCGAGATTAAGAGGAGGGGCCATACCAACTAGGTACAATATTATAAGGAGGGTTGTTGTCAATAAACTAGTAGCCCTTAATATAGCATCCTAGTCTTCTTTTCAAATCAACATGGATAGTAGAGCATATTGGATGGAACTGTTGAAAACACTGAATACTAAGAGGGGGGTGAATCAATATTCTGCTAACACAATTATTTACTAACCATCCAATTATTAATCCACATCTACCTGCAAGAGTAAGCCAAAACATAAAATAGATCATAAAACATTGACATCAAGATTTTTACGTGGAAAACCCAAAAAGGGAAAAACCATGGTGAGGATTAGCTCACAATATATTATAACTGGCTATAAGATATTATATGGATCACTACCAGGATGCACTATCCTTGAAAGAAATGGATTATTGCCAAGATACAAAAAGGTATGGCTCACTGCCAATTGAAGAACTAAGTAAATACACCTTCAATGTGCAGAGATTAGTTTCCATTCTAGGCTCTGGAATATCAAAACTTTTGCTTGATCATAGGCATACAATACTGTTAAAACCTTTACACTATCACACTTGTCGCATCACTGTATACCACACATTCCTTCATCTATATTTGTAACCTTATGTACTTCATCTGCATCACTTACATATATATACATAGCTTCATATTTATACATCAATTAGGTTGGCCTAATTGAATGCATAACCTAAAAAGGTTTGTCGGCTTAAATCAAAATTTCTTTTGGCGCATTCAACAAATCATAACAAACATAGATTAGGTTGGCCTTGACCTAATAAATAATGCTTTAAGATAAATAGTAATTCATAGCTCTATTGGCCAAAAGAATGAAAAACTTCTATCACTTGAACAACTCAACCGAATCACCCAACCTTGCTGAAAACTTGTTTATAACTGTAACCGACACTCCTAAGCAATATATCAAAAACTCATTGAATTTCCTTTTACTGAGAGGATTTCTAGATCAAAATACTAGATCAGTGTAGACACATGAGACTTGCTTCAAAACAAATTATTGTGCTCAACTCCCCCTAACATATATACAAGACCAAAAAATAACATACTTTATACATACTATTCTCCTCTTCTCCCCCTTTGACATCAAGGACAAAGGACCGAGGAAAGATAAAAACTTCAAATTAGGAATTGGGGGCACCTTGTAACTCCTTGAGAATCACTTCCCAAGTTGGATTTCCATCATCCCAAAATCCTTTTGCCCTGGAAAGGGTTTTATGCAGAGATTCTAATTTTGCTAGGAATTCCTCTCCTTCTTCCGGAGTGGATGGAATAATGTTCATCTTCTCAATTTTTTCTGCTTCCATCAATGCATTTGATATGGAGAGTTAGTTGGCATCCAACTCCTAATTATTCAAGTCAATAAGATAGTATATATTTTTATTCTATAATTTTATTTTAACAAGAAATTTTGTGTTGGATCTTTCATTACAAGATCACACCCAAGGAATGTGTTTAAGCTTTTGTCTTGATCAAGACTAATTAGTGCCTTTATTAGCTATTTTAACTATTTATTTATTTATTTTCAAGTGTATAGGAAAATTAGTTATAATATTTTTGTAGTATCATAAATTGTCACCTTTGACAACTTCACACTAGGTTTAGCTCCCCTTTATGTGCTTGGACCAAAATGTGCTTTTAATTTTCTTGTTTTATAATAATCTTCAAAAAAATAGGAGTTGAATTGGGAATACGAGTTTAATATTCATTTACTAATACTTAAGGCCCCTAAATAGATTTGGACTATGGCACAGGTGCCCTTGTTCAGTCTATTTGGTTCCAATTCAAATATGTCGATGTTGATATTTTAACATTTAGAAGTTCAAAATTATTTTCCAGCTATCGATAATTAATTCGTAGGAAATTAAAGAAATGTATAAATTAATACATATTTTTCATCATTTGAACACCTAAGCGATCCGAAAATTTTGAATTGATAATTGAGCATCCTAAAAAGAAGCCAAGAGTAGAATTAGGAGAATTAGTGCAACATTATTTAAGTTGAGCATCATGTTAGAAATACATCAATTTTTTATGTGAGTTTGTTTATGTTTCATATACATTTGTTTTGTGAGTACTAACACTTTCAGAGCTTCAAATCAAGCATCAATTTCTCCTTGAAGGTGATAAGTAAAATGACTTCAGTCCATCAAGGAATATAGATTTGAGTGGTAAGTTGCAACAATTATCAATTTGTCACTTGTTTATCATTTAGCCTCTTCTTGATTGAGGGTAAGATCTCGTATACATCATCATAGTGATTGTGGAGGTGAAAATACCAAAATGGGGTTTGAATTAGGAAATCCATATACAAAACAACCCTTTCCCCTCTTTCTTGTGTGCAATTTACATATCAAGCAAATGTGGGAAAGGATTGAAGACCTAATTGCTCAATCAAGAATTCAAGTTCTACCAGTAAAAAAATTAGGGAAAGTAAAATTTATCAATGACAAATGAAGTTTCGATACTTTTCCTAGAGGAGGAGAACTTACATACAAGGACCAAATGAGATTTGAATTTTGATTTTGAGTGTCTCCACTTTTAGGTCTAGGGAATCATCACCCCTATCTAGCCATTTCAACCTCAAATTTATATGTTAGGTTTCTTTGTGTCTACACCTTACTCTTTTGAACTCTGTTTCTAACTCTTAGTTCTGTGTTTTTCTGAAATCATAACAATTTGTTGCATTGTCATATTTAACCTAGGTACATCTTTAATTATCAAATTAAGTCAATTAACAATAATTTAATCAAATATCAAATATTCCACTCACCAAAGGAATAAAACACTAATCCACCATTCTAACTCTTTCATTGAGACTAGTAGCTAAGTGGGTATTTAAGATCAGTTTTAGTTCCATTCCATTGTGATATATGAGGTGTGATTTAGATCTTAGATCCATTTTTTCAATATCATGTTTTGGTGAACATGACGTTTGTGTGCTTTCAAACCTTCTAAAATATTCATTAGGTCATGTTATAATATGAATGTAACTTTTAAATTTTTTAATTTATCATTAATGAATGCATAGTTTTATAAAAATCATTAAAAAAATAAAGATTTGCATAGTATTTTCATTCTAAAAGATATTTAAGTGTTAATTTTTAGTTGTTAAAAGATAGATCCATTTAATTATTGCACTATAAAATCTTAATAAGGTCATGTTAGTTTCTAAAAAAAAATTGAAAGTATTTGAATTTTTATTTATTTGGGGTTGTGTGATTGGTTTAAAACCATCACTAATGTATATCCTATGCATGCACAGGTTTGGGTCAATCCCCTTCATGTCATGGTAATCCAATGCAAAGGTTGTTGCATGTTCCTTCATCACAATGGTTAGGGAAGTCTATTGTGTAGTAGTTAATTTGCTGCTAACATTTAACATTTTACATGGAATAATTGTCAAAGTCTGGGATGTTGTTTGTACAAATGAAAGGTCAAATCCTACTATATCTAGGATACATAGCAAAGAATGGAAAAGTTGGGATATTGAATCTAATGAATTGGTAGGGATAATATTTTCTAGAGGATCTTATAGGCATATTAAGCAGTACTCCTGCTATTGTGGGTCCCTAATGTAGTTATTTTGTATGATGTGTGTTATTAATTCATCCTTATCTTGGTTGCATAATAAAGGGTTGTGTTAATAGTAATGAGGGTTTGCAAGGAGTATTGGCCTTCCTCATCTAGGGAAGGCCAAATGGTCCAATCTAAGTTTGCATTAGGTTGGGTTGGTGGATAAAGGACTAATTTCTTAGTCACTTTTCCACTTGAGATAATCATATTTCCAGACCTACAACCTATAAATGCATCTGCTATTGCTAACCATGGTCTTCCTAGAATGAAGGGATAGCCTACAAGGTTAGCCTTTGGCTACAATACCATGGAATCTATAGGGTAGTACTCCTATTTATCCAATGTTATGACCAAGTATTCAATGATGCCCTCAGGTTTGACTATTGACCTATCTGCCAACTGTAAAATAGTGGGTGTAGGCATGAGGTCTATCAACTGCAATAGTTTCATTATTTCCTTGGTCATCACATTTATCTCTACCCCCAAGTCAATCAAGGTGTTTTTGATGAGAGTTCCATTTATCTTAACATCTACCACAAGACTCCTAGGATTTGCATACTTGGGGGCGGTTATGTTTCCCAACATAATGTTTGCAAGTTTCCCTAAGACATGAATAGTTTGAGGGTCCTTTCTCTTTCTTCCTATCTTTTTGAGGAAAATTTCTCACTATTTTAGTGTAAATAGGAATCTCCTTGATGGATTGGATGAGGAGTATCTTTATAAACACATCCTTAAGCTGCCCTAACAGGTCAATTCAGCTTGGGTTTGATGTATTTGCACAACTAATCATTTAGGGAATGGAGGCTCTAGACTTGAAGTAGTTTGGTTAACCTGATTTGACTTAAGCTCCTTATGTGAGTTGTCCAATGTCTCAGTTGAGGGGCTCCTCATCAACCAACTCAGTGATTTGAGGGGATGAAGGCCCAACCAATGTTTTCCTTGATTTGAGGTGGACATCACTCACCTCTACCCCATGTAGGTAGGGTAATGAATAGCCTCATTAGTATAGGCCTATTGAATAGGTTTGTTATTTAGGTTAGGTGTAATTTGGGCTAGTAGTTGAGGTGCTCTAGGTGGCTGAAGTGATGGATTTGTGGGATTTAGCATGATGTCTTGTTGTTGTGGTTGCAAGGGCTATTCTGGCTACCAATAATTCATATTTTGGTTTTGCCACTATTGGCCTCTTTTCCATTGAGGTTTCCATTGATTTTGTTGTAGTGGCCATTGGGGGCTGTAGTTGGATCCTTGATAGTTTTTTTGTGGCCACATGTATTGTTGTTGTTGTTTCCAATTTGGTTGAGGGTTTTTCCATTGGTTTGTGGATTTTCCCTAGGCTGAGGGTTCCAATTAGAGAAATTTTGATTGTTGATTGGAAATGGCATATTGAAATTCAAAGGATCTAGAAGCATACCTTTTCTTGGATGCCACAGTTTCCTTTGAGAAATTTATAACACTTTTCCATATTCATCTTCCAATGCATGGAAGTTTCGTTTCCCTAGTTTGTCCTAAAAAATACTTTCCACTCTTTTGCACTTGCAATTAGTTTTCCTTTGTCTACAATTAGGGCAGTATTCAATAAGAACTACCTATGCTTCTTCTTGTTTTTCTTCAATTGCAAAGTGTCCAATTATGTGTCCAAGTGGCTACTAATATCTTCTTTCATATTTGACAATAGGTTACTCAATTCTACCTTGAAAACTCTGATGGATGATTTGCTAACTGGTGATGTTTTGTCTACCCTAGTCCTCTTAGTGATGGACCTTGAGTAGTTTCTGCAAACCTTGCATATTTCTTAAAATGGTAATTGTGATATGTCCCCTAATCCAATGAGGTTAACAACATCCATGCAATCATCATTGAATCCTCTTAAGAAGACTAATTTCAGGGATTCATCCGATAGTCTATTTTGGTGAGACTTCTTAAGGAAAAAGTGAAATATTTATACATGTTGGTGTAAATAAGTATTTTACTTATTACACTTTACTTAAGCTTGCTTAGGGAATGCATATCATTGTAGTTTTCACTTGTGACACCTAGTTATTTGCATCTTGCATCTAGGTTGGACACTTAGGGAAGTGTGTGTAGGAGAAATTCCACTTTGTGGTGTGATCTAGTTATCACCTTTTTATCTCCACTTTTCATGGCATGATAATTCCACTTTAGGGGGGTGATCCACCTTTCATGGAATTATCTATTATTTCTCTCTACCTACCCTACACATGATTGAGCCACTTGTCTCATTCATAGCCCTTCATTGTGTCCTAGCTTGCCTTTATAAGCAAGCCTTGTACATACTTGTAATTGAACATCTTCATGCATATTGAGAATACTATCATCATATTCTCTCATCTTCTCTCTCTCTCTTTTGTGCTATGCTTGGTCTCTTGATCCTATTGTTGCTTTTCATAAGTTCTTACACTACATAATCCTCCAATGGTTTCATCTTCCTTCTGTGTCATCCTTAAAATATCATCCCTCTTCCTATCAGATTCTCTACAATAATCTTGATATTTTTCTAGGAACTTGGTCTTCATATTGTTCCAATCTGCAATAGCATCTCTTCCTAAACCCATAAACCATCCTCGAGTTGCATCCTTCAAGGTTTTTAGAAATAGTTTGAGCCTATTTGCATATGTTGTATAATCATAACTTCTACACAACACATCAAACTCAAACAAGAAGGTATTTGGATCCTCAGTAACCAAACCATAGAAGACAACTAATATTGGAGGTATGTTCTTTAAGGTAGTTGCTCTCTCTTGGTTGGTAATGGAGAACTCAAAAGTTACATGTTCTGGAGGGTCATCCACCACTACATCAGCCATGATTTAAAAGGTCTCCTCTATATTTGTAGTGGATGTTGGTGAAAGGGAATTTTTTCTTTAGGAATACCTGTTGTGCTTTTTTTGCACACATGCCCTGCCCTAGGTGGGAGCCTCTTTGCTTTTTTTTTTTTTTGCTTTGGGTTTTTCCTTTTCCCCTTAAGGGATAGGTCCTTTGAATTTTAGTGTTGTCACCTTTTGAGCTTTCAATGATTACATTAATATTGGAGGTGAATATGTTTTGCAACAATGGGTTTCAATGATTGGAATGTTACTAAGTCCCCTTTAATGACTAATTTGGCCCAAGTTTGAAAAATATGAGACCCTTTGGATTTTCCAAAAACCATGTTTTCGTGGATTCCATTCCTAGGTGGATTTCCTAAAAGTTTCATCGCTAAATCCAAACCTCTTTGGATTCCCCAAAATTTATGTCCTCGTGAAATCCTTGCCTTCATGGATTACCCGAAACATGTAAAAGCGTCAAGTCAAGACTTTATTACAACCTACAAATGCTAGGTTGTCATTAATGGCTCTGTTTGAGTTGATTTATAATGCAAGGTAAAGTCATTTCATTTGTATTATCGTATTTCTTACTTTAAAGACTTGGGTGTTTAAGAATTTCAGTGCATTAGGTAATTGTGAGCTAGGGTTAAGCTGTTTAAATTTGTGGGTCTTCTATTGGCGTCTAGGGTTTGAATTTTCCATTGTGGTCCTCATTTTATTACCTCTCTTTAAAGGTATGAACTTACAATCTACTTTCTATGTTGATTTATGTCACACCCCATTGTGCGTTTACCTATTTACCATTACTATGTTAGGGTAATTATTGCATGTGTGAATGTATTTGAAATTCTATTTGGATATAAATATATGTGGATTGTACTTTGCTTATCAAAAGTGAATGAATGTTTATTTCATTTAATAATTATGATGAAATGCATATATGGAGTGAATTCTTATTGAATTGATATTCTAACTATGAAAAGGATAATGCAAATGTTTGTATTGATGAATGGCCGACTACCATGAAAATGTGTTAAGTTGTATGTAGGTTAAAAATCAATCCTCTGGAAGGAAGGGGAAGTATCACTCAGGAGAAGAGCTTAGTGAAGTAACCGGTAATGAAACCTAATTGAGGTTATACACACACTCACTAGTAGAATGGTCGAGTCAAGTCATAGTGTTTGGAAATTGATAAGTGATCCTTTAGCATGATGTGTTTACAATATAAAGGAAGTTGATTTTTGTTATGAGCATTCTTGGTTTATGTTTAGTGCTTGATGCATGTGAGTACTTCTTTATATTACTATTCTTGATTGATGAGGTGTATATATGTTGAATGCACATATATATATATATACACACACACACATGTCGATGATAATCCATACACTTGAAGGAATGCATACATGAGAGTGCATAGGTAGACATACCTATGTGTGCTTATGGATGGGTTGCTTATGAGCATGGAGATATCAAGAGGACAATATGATGTGTGTATATATATTCTTCATACATATATATATCTACCAAGAAGTTAGTAATTGTTTATGTATGTGATTGTGTTATCAAATGTATATATATGTATATATATACATATGAATACATGTATCGATATAAATGTATGTAAAGGCAAACGAAAATGCCCATACAGATACGTCAACATATGTATACATGCATATTGACATATATATATATCCAAATGATATGGTATATGAATATTAACTTCATCTTATTCATTTGAATATCAAATGTATACATATTTAGTTGACATGGAATATATATAAATGAATATATATATATATATATATATTAGAATATATATACATATACATATATATATATATACATAGCATTGAGGCTATTTATCAATATATATATATATATATATATATATGTACATGTATATATGTATATATATATATTTATATAAATAAAAAGTATTGGAGGCCAATTTGTATATATACTAATGCAAAGTATTAAGGGCAATTTATACATATATTATGCAAAATATAAAGGCCGATACATACAAGTATATGCTTTGGTCAATGTATGGGAAATATAGCGCACTATATAATAGTGCTCAAGCAAATGTAAAGGTGTATATATCATTTCAGATTAAATGATAATGAAATTACGTGAGACTTTAATTTGATGTGTGAGTCAATGAACTGAAATATAGTGCAACGTATACAAAATGTACCAAGTCAAAATGAAAATATAAATGCAAAAGGGTTGAATCATATTATGTGTCGACTACTTGGCTTTGACTTAGTCAACTATATAATTGCAAAAAATCTGTGATCTAGACCATTTCAAATGCTAAACCATAGGCCTTGTGAATAAGGAATAAGCTGCAAACTTGGTGGCATGATACAAATTATCTGAATGCTTTAGAAGTCTAACAAGCATGAAATCGATTAGTTGTGTTAAAACATTTTCTTTTTGAATGTGTCAAACCTGCCGAATCAATCATTGGATCAATTTGTTGTGATGAATCAATGACTATCTTCATGAGAATTTTCCACCTTTATTCTTCTAAGCTGAGTCAATTTTAAATGGTTGAGAATTGGAAAACTATGAACCTTAATTGTAACCTTGTGAAGCTAATTCTTGTGTATAAATATGGGTCGATCATACCTCATTTCATATACTTTTTCATATGCAACATTACACTACCAGTTCTGCAGTAATTTTCATTGAGTGATTGTTATTTTGCTGAGAGCTTTTGGTGAGAGAGTTTTAGTTTTGAGTGAGATTGAGTTCTAAGTTGATATTAAAAGGAGGCTAATATAAGAAGTTCTAGAGTCAATTGGATTAAGCGATTGACAGGCATGGAATTCTAGTCTTAATCTATTTTATCTTTAAATTTGAAAGATTGTTGTGTTGTATGATTGTTTGGTAATACACTAGTTTTCTTATGATAGTGAAAAGTATATTAGCTTATAAAAGAGGAAAGATTGTGATTGATGTATTTTTCATATAAATGCTTGTATTTACTCCCTATTAACCAAGAGTTTGTTGACATCTATAGTATTATATACTAGGAATGATGATTTTTGGAATAGCTTGTTAAGCTATAGTTTTGTGGACTTAGATAGCTTATGAACTCATTTGGTACAGATGCTATCTAGTTTTGGAAAAGGGAATAGATCAAACCAAAGGTTAGGATTACCTATTGAAGGTTTACCTATGCATAGATATAATGGTCTAAAGTAGAATGAGCTAGGGTAGTGAATGTGAATAGGATGACTATCACTCAAAGTACTATGTGAGAATACTTTGGAAAAAGTAGTGTGTTTTCCTTTGGCTCCACTGTCAGTTCACCATCTTCCTTTTTGTGCATACAAAATAAAGATTGTAAGGTCTACAAGTTCTAGTTGTGTAGGACACAACACTAAGTTTATTAAGGTTAATATTACAAGGTTTCTTCACCAATATTTTTGTCGAAGGGTAGGGCCATCTATCCACTGATAGATGTGCAGGGGACCACATATGAGTCCATGGTTGGCGAAAAAGTGCTTGAGTGACGCTTCTCCTCCTTAGTTGGTGATCAAGTTCTGAAGAAGATTCCTAGACCATCTGTATCTATTGCTTTGAAGCTTGGTTGAGCTATGTATGTAATTGCATACAATCTTGGAAATATTGCATGATGATGATTATTGTATTGGAAAAGAAATCAATGAATGGAATTTGTTATGTCATTTGTGTCATTCTTTCTCATTAGAAAAGAAAATTTTTATTGCAATGGTTTGAAACATTGTTTATTTACTTGAAAGTGAAAACTTAGGAAATTTACTTGCAAGAATAGTTGGCATGTTATGTACTTGGTATCAAAGCTACCAAGTTTAGCTTTGGAACCTATGTGCTCATCATAATTTCCATCCAACATTAACTAATGTTTGGAAATTCTTGTGCCAGGATGGTGTGTCTCAGGTTAACTGCAAGAAAGTTAGTAATTCAAAATGAGTGCTACCTAAAAGCCAAGAAGGAAAAAGAGGCCATTTTTCTTACAATAGAGGGTACCAACTATGATAATGCTATTTGGTTATGTGACATTAAAACCTTCAATCACACGCTTTCTCGGATTAGTGAAGTAAAGAGAAGGATGAAGGAGGAAGCCAATTTCAACTATCTACCTCTTGTTTCACCAACAAAGTCTGATTCCTTGTCACTTTCTAGGGATATGCCCTTAGAAGGGAGTGTCAATCCAACATTCATCTTTAGAGATCCCAGAGTTCTTTCGATGTCGAAATTGATTGTAATTTCCTCAAGTAATGAATTAGAGGGTTATGTGCATCACAACTATGTATCAGATGATAAATCTAAAGGTTATTATCCATTTTGGGATAGATATAAACAAATGAGAGATGAAAAAAATTATGTAGGGTATACCCCTGTAGACACCTAAATTTGGAAACTTACATTTGTCCAAATTTGTCCCTTTTCGTCTAAACACCTCCTTATTTGCGTTAATTGGGTAATATTGCTATTATATAATTAATACCCTTAATTCTTCTAAATCCCTAAGGTATCTAGTTAAATAATTAAATACCCTACCCTATTTAATCCCCCTTTCATCAAATGAATTAAATAAATATGACATTTATTTAATTCCTCACATGTCACATCATTTTCTTAATCTTAATCAACCTCCTAATATCATCATTAGGGATGTGCACATGTCTAATCCTTGATTAGGATGTGTCACATCCTCCAAATTTTGCAAGTTGGATTCTAATCTTCATTAACTCCTAATTATCTTCTAATCATTGATTAGCTAATCCAATCAACCTCTTGGTCAACTCTCCCCATCCCCTAAGGAATTTTTAATTCATTTTTCTCTTCCCCATGTGAATTTTTAATTCACATTTATTCAACCAAGACCCCTCTCTTCCCCTAACAAATTTTTAATTCCTTTTTATATTTCCAAGACTCTCCTCATTCCCATGCAAAGTTCTAGAACTTTTGACTTGTCACATCAATCACATGTGCCAAGGTCTTCTAGAACCTTTGAATGGTCACATCGGTCACATGTGGGTAAGTACTTACCTTTTTAAGGACCTTTTCTTATCCAAGGTACTTCTCACCTCTCTTTTTGGGAACCTTGTCTTATCCACAAGATCTCTCAATCATGTGAATTTTAAATTCACTTTTTATTCATCCAAGATTCTCCTCTTCCCCATGTGATCATTGAGAGGTCACATCATCCTTATTCCAAGGTACTTACAAGTACCTTCCTATCACATGTCAGCTTCCACCTCATGTGTCCTTATTCATCTTGCCCAGGGTGGAAAGATCTCAACCCTTCATCTTGCCCATGGTGGCAAGATCTCAACCATTCGTTTCCCTAGGGCTTCTCTCCATAAAATGAAAGAATTTCCTTTCATTTTCTCATTAACACATTCATTCACAATATTCAAGCTCAAGCATTCAACCAAGCTCTCACACTTGCATAACCTTCATCCACCATTGTTGCACATTGAAGCTTTCATCCTATCCATTGTATTCATCTCCTCAACTACCACTTTTCTCATTGCATTCCTTATCAAACCCTCAAAATTTTGAATCCACTTTAGCATCTTGCCATCAAAGGGAGCACACATTAATCAACCATCAAGGGACAACCAAGCATCAATTCAAGACAAGGTATAATCAGCTTCTCTTTTATCTTTATTTTGTTTTGAATTCAACTAGGCTTACCTTGAGGTGTTAGTGTTGTTTTCCTTATTGTTGCATGTTGTTTTGCATCACTTAGAACAATTTAACTTTGTTGGTTCACATGTTGGAAAGTGTGCCTCAAACTTATTGACATGAAATTCCTGAAAGAAAAAAATCGGTGAGACTCAAAATGTCTTGCCAACAAGTAGTTGTGGTCTAAACTCCTAAAGAGGTCAGATCAGCGTGACATAGGACCTATCTCGGTGATGGAAGTCATCAGCAAGACATGAGCTATCAGAGTGAGATTTATAACTTGCTCCGATGGTAGAAGTCTTGTTGATGGGTTGGTCCCTTGTGATTGTCGGGGAGACTCTTGACGACAGAAGACATCGGGGAGACATGAACCTTCAAAGTGACTTTCCAGATTCATTCTGATAGTGCTAGTCTCACTGATGGGTTTTCTCCTGGTGAATGTCAAGGAGACTCTTGCCAATGGACATGTCAGAGTGACTTGAACTGTCGATGTGACTTCCTAATTTCTTGTCGATGGTGTTGGTCTTATCGATGGATTTTCTCGTGATGAACATCGGTTTGACTCTAGCCAATGGTACTTGGTCGGGGTGAAATGAAGGTTTTGAGAGAGTCTTAACGATAGAGCATGTCTGGCCGACCAGTTTGCATTCGGTGTGACTCTTGCCAATAAGGACAGTTGGTGTTCCTTTGGACATTGGGGAGACTTAAACTATCAATGTGACTTCCCAGTTTGTTGCCGATAGTGTTGGTCTTGCTGATGGCTATGTGATCGAGCAGTGTGGAATCAGTGAGACACGGTCTGGTGTCTCACCGACATGTAATGCAATTGAACATTTTTGACTAAATGACTATCCTACGTGGTTTGTTTTGGACCAATGATAGAAGCAGAATGTGAACCATTGGCAGTTGAATTGTTGTGACTGTGAACAAAGTGAATTTTTTTAGGAAATGGTCGATCGATGATGAACAGTTTTGTGATGAAAGAGTTGTTTGATTGAACACAGATTGATTAATGTGTGTGAATTTCATTGTATGCTTCTTAGAGTATTATAACAGTGATGTTCTGTACAAGGTTGATTAGAGAAATATTGTTGCTATAAAATTGACATCAGGAAAGAAAAATATGCTACTTGTATGTAATCTCATTTACTATAATACAAGTGATTTCTCTTTGGTGTATGGGTTTTTCTCCTAGAAGAGTTTTCCCATGTAAATTTGGTGTCCAATTGTGTTGTGTGTTTATCTCTTAATTTTGTTATTCTTTTCATGTGCATCTTAATGGACTATATTTAAAAATTTAGACACGTATCTACATTCTTCTCTAAGTTTTGGCATTAGGAAAGTTTTTTCCGTGCCTTAGCTTTCCTTACATCACATTTCTGGCATGCCTGGTGGGACCCACAAATGGGTCCCTATCTTTTACATATGCTATTTTTTGAGTTTTTGTAGGTTTAGGTTGCAGCAAATGGGTGACCCCTCCCATTTTTTTCTGCAGAGGGGTGTACCTACCCCTGCAGATGGGCGTACCTTCCCTCCCAGAAGGGAGTACCTGCCCTTAACAAAGGTAAAACTGTTGTTTTCAGTTCAATTTTAGGCCTTATTCTAACTATTTTCTACAAAAGGGCAAACCTGCCCTTGCAAAGGGGCATACTTTCCCTAGAGGGGCAAACCTGCCCCTACAGAGGGGCGAACCTGCCCTAAACAGAGCATTTTGTAAGGTAAAACTACTGTCTTTAGCTCTTTTTCAGGTTGTTTTTTGACTGTTTTCTGCAAAGGGGTGAAATTTCCCTTGCAAAGGGGCGTACCTACCCTAGAGGGGTGAACCTGCCCCAGACAGGGGAAAACCTGCCGAGACAGAGCCTTTTGTGAGGTAAAAACAGTCATTTAAGCTTCATTTTGGCTTCCGTTTTCATCTTTTTTAGATTCTAACACTCTAACATCATCTATTTGTTAGTGTGTCTATCTTGTTGCTAACATTTGTGTAGTTTGATTCACCCTTGATGAAGAACGAAGATCAAAACAACTAACACTTTTTCTTGCAGGACGATTGGTTTGTCTAGTTTCCTTATCGTTTTACTTATCATTTTTGCTTATTAATTTAGGCACATAGTTTAATTAGGGGGTGTCAAATCTATTGTTTGTTGTGTTTTCAAGTCCATTGTATTGCCCAAGAGGGCACGACATCATCCAAGCTTTCCCCTTGCACTTCGTGTGAGCTTAGGGAGTAACCGAAAATGATTAGTGCTCTCTTTCTAGTGGGACCTGCTTGGGGATTTCATCACCCCAAGGGATGATCCCAACCATGCGTACCAATAGGGTATACAAAGGGGGGAGAGCCAAAGTTGTACCCCAATCCAGTCACATCATGTTTGGCAGAACATTGAAGCTAGGGTGATACCTAGATAAACGTGAACAGTTGGTCCGAGCCCTTTAGTATCTCACAGGGGTTCCCAACTCATGCTTGTAGATGGGTTGGTGTTCATGGTTGTGTCTCACATACCGAGAGTATATCGAGGACTCCCTAGACACCTTGTTCATCCTAGATTAAGGACTATGTCGGCCATACCCTTTTACTCCTAATCTTAGGATTGTGCTACTTGAACTGTTTTCTTCGTGCGAAACCAGTGCATTATTGTTGAGTCAAGTCAGCATTTACTTTTTGCTTGTATTTTGAAATATTTTGGGTCCTTTTCCATAACTATTTTCACCTAAGTCAAGTTCAGTTTTAGTACAGAGGGGCGTACCTACCTTGCAGAGGGGCGTACCTGCCCTCCAGAAGGGCGAACCTACCCTCCAAACAGTCAGTTTTACCTTTTGTTCAGTCAAACAACTTGTTTCTTAGGTTGGGAGAACCTACCCTATGTTTGGGAGAACTTTCCCCACAGAGGGGAAAATTTTCCTTGTAGAGGGGTGTACCTACCCTCTAGAGGGGCGAACCTGCCCTCCAAACAGTCAGTTTTTCCTTTCGTTCAATCAAACAACTTGTTTCTTAGGTTGGGCGAACCTGCCCCACAGAGGGGTGTACCTGCCCCACAGAGGGGCATACCTTCCCTCTAGAGGGGCGTACCTTCCCTAACTTGGGCGAACCTACCCTCTAAACAACCTTTTTCACCTTCCAGACAACCTTTTTCATCATTTGTTCAGCCATTTCCAGCACTCGTTTGCTCATTTGAGTACTCGTTTACATGTTTTGAGCAATCGTCCCCCTATTCCAAACATCCTTTCATCATATTGAATAATCATCCCCTCATTCAAAGCAGTCACCCCCTCATTCTGAGTGCTTGTTTACTTGATCTGAGCATCCGTTTCTGCCTATTTTTCAATAAACAGGCGAACTTTCCCTTATCCTTGGGTGAACCTGCACTTAAGTTGGGCATACCTTCACTCTAAAGGGGTGTACCTACCCTAACTTGGGCAAACCTTCCCTCCAAACAACCTTTTTCATCATCTGTTTAGCCAGTTCGAGCACCCGTTTGCCCGTTTCGAGCACCTGTTTGCTCATTCTGAGTACTTGTTTTCCCATTCCAAGCATTTGTCTCTCAATTCCAAATATTCATTCCCCATCCCAAGCATTCATTTCCTTGATCCAAGCGGTCATCCCCTCGTTCAGAGTACCCATTTACCTGAGTCGATCACTTGTCTTCTACCTATCTTTCACCAATGGGTGAACTTGACCTATCCTTGGGCATTCCTTCCCTCTAAAGGGGTGTACCTTCCCTAACTTGGGTGGACCTACCCTCCAAATAGTCATTTTCACCCTTCGTTCAGTCATTTCTATCACTTGTTTGCTCGTTTTGAAGGCACGTCTCCTCAATTCGATCATCCACCTCCTCATTCTGAGCAATCATCCCGTCGTTCTGAACATCCTTTCATCATATTGAACAATCATCCCCTCATTCAAAGTAGTCATCCCCTTTTTCAGAGTACCCATTTACCTAAGCCGATCACCCATCTTCTACCTATCTTTCACCAATAGGCGAACTTGACCTATCTTTGGCCATACTTGCCCTAACTTGGGCGAACCTACCCTCCAAACAGTCATTTTCACCCTTTATTTAGTCATTTCTATCACCCGTTCGCTCGTTCTGAAGGCCCATCTCCTCAATTCGATCATCCACCTCCTCATTTTGAGTCTTTGTCTCCTAGTTCAAAGCATCCATTCCCCATCCCAAACATTCGTCTCCTCATTCTGAGTATTCATCCCCTAGATCTGAGCAATCGTCTCCTTGATCTAAGCACCCATCCACCTGTTTTGAGCATACATTCCCCACCTATCTTTCACCGAATATCCTTGGGCATACCTACCCTCTAAAGGGGCGTACCTGCCCTAATTTGGACGAACCTGCCCTCCAAACAACTATTTTCACCCTCTGTTTAGTCATTTTGAGCACCCATTTGCCTATCATCAACACTTTTTTGTAAGTCATCATTTCATCGACCAAACCACATAGGTGCTTCTTAGAACATCATTAGATTCAATATGCATCATCAAATCATCCATCCCAATCACCTAGACTTCGTTTTGAAGGTTTTGATTTTTATGCAAAAACTTCTAGAGGCCATAAATTTTGACTTGGGTGTTCGTTTGGGCTGAAATTTTGCATGTGGTTGCTTTATGAGGTGGCATGTGGATTCCCAAGACCCTTAGTCGGTTGGCCCCCATTTTGGCACATTTTTGGGGCTTCAAACTTTAATCTTGACCCTTAAAATTGCAATTTAGTGTTTTTTTTTCAATTTTTGAAAAAAATGTTTTCATTAATAACTTGGAACGCATGTCTCAAAATTAGGATGTTAGTTGGCAATTCATCCTAACTTAGTTTTAGGAATTTTTTGGGAAAAAAATAGGCTCTCAAAGATATGCCTGTGTAGTTACCTAAAATGGCAAAATTTGATAGTTTTTGAAAACTGCCAAATCTAGAAAAATCTGATTATCAACATCTTACGCCTCTAGTTAAAACCCCTGAACTTGGTTTAGAATCAATCCTATCATGTCCTCTGACCCAATCCCAATCTGAGCTTTGGTCCATTTGCATTCTCCTAAGGTCATTCGTTCATCATCTGAATCATATAGGTACATCATCCGGAAGCATCTCTAGGTTACACATCCCTCATCGTTTTCTCAATCCAAATCCTCTAAACTTTGTTTGAAGTTATTATCCAAATTTCCCTAGGTTTCTGAAATTGATCATCATCATCAACATCTGCTCAGGATTGTCATCTGTCTTGAGTCAGTTATCATCATCATTCGGCCCAATCAATCCAGTTTCAATCTCAAGGTGGATTCGGTACCACAATCATCCAATTATCCTTTAATCCAATAATCAGTATCCTAAGTCACCTAGAATAATCTCTAAACATGGTTTAGAATCCCTTCCATCATCCTATCTAATCCATCAGTCGATCTTATCAATCATCGATCGATCTTATCCAATCTAATCCAGTCACATCCCTATCCAATCACCTTCGACCTAATCAATCTACTTCCATCTCGAAGCAGATTCGGTGTCGTGATCATCCTTTGATAATCAACTCCAATCATCAGAATCAATCCCATTGCATCATCCAATCATCCTAATCTGAGCTTTAATCCAATCCTGATCTGTGCTTGACCTCAATCCCGATTTGAGCTTTAGTTTGTTTCCTTCCAAAATCTTTTGATCCATCTCGTCTTTCCTTCTAATCACCCACATCTATCTAATTCGACGTCATGAATCCTTATCCTCCATCAATATTAGTCAAGGGAAACCCTAATTACGTTGACAACGATAACGAAAGTCTTGTCGATCAAGAGGTATATGACATAGATCCCCTTGATGCTATCATTGCTAGCAAGCTTTCCCCAATCGCTTTCCAAAATCCAATCACCCCTTTGAGTTATCCTATTATGTCTTCATCCATGCCTAATAATGCTCCTTATGCTACCTTTGACAAGGGATATCCACTATCTTCCTCGTTCGCATATCCATCATATCCTTCATCTACACCTTCCTCTTATCCAACACCGGCATACCCTTATCCTAATCCATCATCCCAATATTCCTATCCTAATCTACCATCCCAATCTTCCATCCTAATCTACCACCCCAATACTCCTATTATAATCCCTTATCCATGTCCCACTATCCTAATACTCCATACCAATCAACCTATCCTAATCCTACATCCACACGTTTTTACCTTAATCCTACGTCCCCATCAATCTATCCTAATCCAACATCCATGTCTTCTTATCCTAATCTTCCATCCCAATACCCTTACTACAATCCACCAACCATATCTCTTGTCCTAATCGACTGTCCATGTCCTCCTATCTTAATTCACCATTCCAATAGCCCTACCTTAACCTTCCATCTAATCCTAATCCTCCATCTACTCCCAGTCCTATATCCAATCCCATTCCTCCATCTAACCCTAGTCCACCAATCCATAATCCTAGTCCTCCACCAATCCCTAATCCTCCATCTATTCCTATCACGCCATCTCAGCCTAGGGTATGCAAGTTTCTCACTCCAAAATTTCTCCAAGGACTTATGACAAAGAAGACATCCCCCACTCCACACCTTGAAGTTGTGAAACCATGCCATCCCAATCCATCATCCATGGTCACTAGTGATGAGACCCTTCTTTGTACCACACCTATCATTGATTCCCCTAGCACCACTCAAACCATTGAAATCATCAAACCCACTTAATCCATTAAACCCCCATCTCCTACTCCTGAGAGCCACTGAACCCATCAAAGACACCCAAATCCAATCCACTCCTACTCCTAGATCCACCCAATCCATCAAAGAAACCCAAGTCCAATCCACTCCTCCCACTCCTCATATCACCAAAATCCATTCCCATGAACTTCATGAATCCTCCATCCTTTCATCTCCCCCACTTTAAGAGTCTCTCCAACCCTCCATCATCATGCCACCCACACACAATGAGTCATGCCAAGAGCTTGATCCAAAGCACACCAACATATCCCCTTCTCCACGTCAAGATCTTGTCATCCCAGCTAGTCCATCTCAAGATCACAGTCCTCCATCCACTCCACCCCATGATTCCCTTGACACTCAAGATCCAACCGCTCCATCTCATGAGCCCTTATCTCCATCTCCATTGCATGATCCCTTATCGCCTACCGTGACAAATACAGATCCTATCATATCACCTAATCCCTCTCTTGATCCCTTACCCCTCACTTGTCTTGATCAAGAGGCTGCTATCCCCTTATCTCCATCTCATGATCCTCCATCATCGCCTAAACTTCCTATCCCCACATCACTTCTATATCCCCTTGGTACTCTTACATTCCTCCATGGTGGTCTCCTTGCAGAAGAAAAACAAAGCATATATACCACCCATCATCCTCCACCTAATAATGGACTCGCATCATTCTTCTAGAATAACAAAACTCCTATCATGGATTGAATGCTCAAGAACATGAATTATCAAGGAAAAGGCTTAGGCCTTCATGAGCAAGGTATTTTAGAGCCCATCCAAGTCAAAGAACAAATTTGTATGCAAGGTCTTCGACATGTTTCTCAAGACTCACAATCTAACGATGTTGGTACAACCTCTAGATGTCCTCAAAGAGCCTCTTCCAAAAGAAATATAGGCTCTTCCCATTGCTCCACCAAATCATTTGCTGCCATCCCCCCTCCTTCATTGTATCGCCTTAAAACAACCATCCATATTCCTCCTTCATCTGCTCCATCCATTTTCGTTCCTTATGTCCCTCCATCCACCATCTCCCATCTTTCATCTATTTCATCCATTATGGGTCCTTATTTCCCACCATCACACATCCTCCCGGTACTAAGTCCCTTTTGGGCCATCATACCCCAAAATCACCTCCTCCAGCTCGTCCTATTTATCCTTCTATCCATCGATCACCTATCCATGTCACCCATCATAAACATCCCAATCTCATGTCCCCTAATCAGGATCAACAAAGGCACATACCTACACATCCTCCATCTACACATAATCCCCATAATCCTACATCCATCACTCCACATTATCCATCTCCTCGCACCCATCCCATTGCTACTAAAAGCACTTTGGATGCTAAAATAAAAACGCATGAATCTAGACATCCACATGAATCAAAATCTCCTCATGTCCCCTCTAAAAGACATGTTGACAAAAAGAAAAGTAAAATCCAAGATCCAAGATCCAAATCCAATACAAAATCAAATCTAGAATCCAAATCAAATCCATAGGCCACAAAGGCCCACCAAAGCAAAGATCAAAACCATGTGGATCCAAAAGAAAAAAGATGCAATACCTTCAAATCAAAAATCTTTAACAACATCCAAAGTTGTTAATCCAAAAGCTAATCATACAATCCTTTCATCTCCTAAATCTGTTTTGGGTCCTTATGTCCCAAAATTCACTATCCCCACATTCTCCATCCATTAATCCTCCTATCCTTTCACATACACCACCACATGTGCCAATGTTGGTCCTAAACTCACAACCCCATCATTCTATCCATACCCTTTCCAACATCCCATCTATTATCCCACATATCTTCCCCATCAAATCCCTCTAATTCATCCTCTTGCATAATCCATTTATCCTAATAAGGTTGTACCAACATCCAACAGTTGCTTCACACATGTGCTCTTAATACTTCATATGGAATTTGATGCTTGAGTCCTTCATCTATCTCCTTATCACATATATTCTCAATCCCATTATCCACATCCCTATCCTTATCCATCTCCATCCACCTGCTATCAAAAAAGTCAAAAAAGTCAAAAATACAAAAAAATACAATTTAAAAAAAATAAAAAATCAAGAAAATAGTAAAGAGAAATAATTCGTCCAATGGTGAAAACTTGGCAAACAAGTGCTTTGGATAAGTACCATGATGAAAACCTAGCAAACAAGTTTCATGTGTAAATCCCCCATCCAGTTTCTTTCCGCACTTGGGGGCAACTGCATCCCCTTCAACCATCTCCTCCATCCCCCCTACAATCCACATCTTATCTGCCATATCACATTTATGCCAATCCCTCCATCCTCCTTGTGATCTTGGTATCGATAGGGGCAAACATATAAACATTCTTTGGACACCTCTTGGCATACATTCCCCTCATCCGCACACTATCCTAATCCTTATTCGCATTTGTCTACCTTCCTTGTCCACCCATCATGCTACCATTAATCTCCCTTACTTATCCATGCATCCTATCCATATCAATATCACTCCCTTATTTTCCCATATTTCCATCTTCCATCCCTCATTCCTCATTATTTATGACATATCTAGAGCGGGTCATCTTCTTCCTTTGTGACATAAGTCCTTGGAGACATCATTCATCCAAACAATCCTTTCCATCTCACCATCCTCATTTTCCTATCCATAATAGCATCCCTTTTCATCTATCCATATGGTAACCTTTTCCTCATCCAAATCCTTATCCCTTTATCCAATCCATCCAAACAACCCCCTCCATATCCCCATCTTTACCTCCCTATCCGTTTATCTCTATCCTCATCCCATCTCCTAATCCCTTGTCATTGGTATCTAGCTATAGGCTACTCCCCATGCAACCCAATGCCATCTATCTCGTCGTCATCACTCCTACTTCTCTTGCACATCTGTCCAATCTCCTATCACTTCTCATCACTCATCTCTCCATCATATCATCCTCCCAATTCATTTTGATGATTTGGATAACTATTCCATCCCTAAGCTTTGTGTGATCACTATCATCCTATCCAATCCAACAGGTCTTTCCTGTCTCATCATCTTGATCTCATAATTTTATCCCCTTATCAGGGTTATCTTATCATGATCCTTTATCCATCGCTTATATTTGGCCTTTTTTTGAACTACGTTGCCCCTGTGCTTTCATGTAGGCAAGGTTGTCCATTTGATCTGCCCCTGGGGCATTTTTCTATCTAGTCTTTGTCATCCATTGCAGTCTCAATTGTCCTCTTTCCAATTTTATCCATGGCCTTTTATTGAACTACGAGGGCTTTTCACTTTCACATAGGCAAGGCTAATCTTCGATCGGCCCTCAAGCCCCTAGGTTTTTAGGGTGTGTTAGTCTTGTGCCTTGTGTCTCACGTCTCGTGTCGTGTCGTCAAATTATGCCCTTATCTAGCTGGTTCTTCACAAACGAGATCCACTTGTATCATAAGATCCAATTAGTTTTGAATATCCTACATCATATCGATCTTTTAGTTTAGTATCCATCATTGGTCTCAACAGGATGCATCCTTCCTAACATACCTCATCAATCCCATCCATCCTCTCGATCCTATGGCAAAGGACATTTGAAATTGATTGCGATCTTTTGATGCTTTTGGTTTTTGTTTATCATTTGAGCCCCCTATCATCACTTGTCAAGGCCACCATGATCTATCATATTATGGTGTGTTTTGATCGGTTAACATAGGGGCATATCTTGATCTTTTCTTTGTTGTTGTCTTCTCGGTTGTCCCGTGTAGTACCCACCAAGACCCCTGAGGTCTTGTGTTACATTGGGGCATCCTTTTGTGCTTGTGGTTATCCCAATACCTGGCCCGACCAAGGTCTTCATGACTTTGGGGTGTTGGGATAGCCTTCTTGTTTGTTATGTTTTTTTTATGCATTAGATACGAATAGGCTTTGGTTCTTCATGCCTTGGCGTCTTGTGTCTTATGCTATAGCTAAAATCAATGCTTCGAAAATGGAAAATTGCATTAGGATTGCATTTCATCTCCCATTCCATCCTCTCATCTATCAAAAATCCCCCCAATCCATTCATCCTTCATCAATCTCCCTCCCCTATCCATCCAATCTCTTATCATCATCTCTTCAATCTTCTTAGAATAATATCGATTGGTTATTCTAAGCATCTTGTCCCCCATCATTTTTATTCCTTTCATCCATCTCACATCCCAATCTAATCCTAATCTAATCAAATCTAGCACAAATCATCTAATCACATCCTTGGTCTTGTTCCCAGCCTTGCTACAAGCCTTGATCCAATCATCATCATCATCGTCATCATCATAGGGATGTATCCTTCCCTATCCTTTGGTGTTGTTCTAGGATGTATCCTTCCCTCATCAACAACACTTTCATCATCATCATCAGGATGTATCCTTCCCTATCATTGTGTTGTTTTGGGATATATAATTCCCTCATCAACAACACTCCATCCATCATCAACCCATTTTGGCTTGTAGCTTGACTGGGGTAACATCACCATTGTCTTTAAATCCATTTGTGCTTCATCCATCTCCTATCACTTATCCTCCGCTATTATCCATCATTTTGCATCATCTTCCCCATCTACTCTCGCATCACCTCATCCATTTCGAGAGCACACCTGTGTTCTCTTGAACCCGCATGTCCTCTCAAGGGGGCATCCTTCATCCCTAATCTTCATCTTCACTCCCATCATCTTTCCTTCTAGTCACTCTTTTGAATGGTTGGGGCATTTTTTCCAATCTAACCATCTTCGTCTTAGTCTTATCTTTTAATCTTCTTTGAAATGATGCTACTTCGTAACACCATCTCAAAGAGGGGCAAAATGTAGACACCTAAATTTGGACACTTACATTTGTCCAAATTTATCCATTTTAGTCTAAACACCCCCTTATTTGCGTTAATTAGGTAATATTGCTATTATCTAATTAATACCCTCAATTCTCCTAAATCCCTAAGGTATCTAGTTAAATAATTAAATACCTTACCCTCTTTAATCCCCCTTTCATCAAATGAATTAAATAAATATGACATTTATTTAATTCCTCACATGTCACATCATTTTCTTAATCTTAATCAACCTCCTAATCTCATCATTAGGGATGTGCACATGTCTAATCCTTGATTAGGATGTGTCACATCCTCCAACTTTTGCAAGTTGGATTCTAATCTTCATTAACCCTTAATTATCTTCTAATCACTGATTAGCTAATCCAATTAGCATCTTGGTCAACTCTCCCCATCCCCCAAGGAATTTTTAATTCATTTTTCTTTTCCCCATGTGAATTTTTAATTCACATTTATTCAACCAAGACCCCTCTCTTCCCCTAATGAATTTTTAATTCCTTTTTATCTTTCCAAGACTCTCCTCATTCCCATGCAAAGTTCTAGAACTTTTGACTTGTCACATCAATCACATGTGCCAAAGTCTTCTAGAACCTTTGACTGGTCACATCAGTCACATGTGGGTAAGTACTTACCTTTTTAGGACCTTGTCTTATCCAAGGTACTTCTCACCTCTCTTTTTGGGAACCTTGTCTTATCCACAAAATCTCCCAATCATGTGAATTTTAAATTCACTTTTTATTCATGTCCAAGATTCTCCTCTTCCCCATGTGATCATTGAGAGGTCATATCATCCTTATTCCAAGGTACTTACAAGTACCTTCCCATCACATGTCACCTTCCACCTCATGTGTCCTTATCCATCTTGCCCATGGTGGCAAGATCTCAACTGTTCATTTCCCTAGGGCGTCTCTCCATAAAATGAAAGAATTTCCTTTCATTCTCTCATTAACACATTCATTCACAATATTCAAGCTCAAGCATTCAACCAAGATCTCACACTTGCATAACCTTCATCCACCATTGTTGCACATTGAAGCTTTCATCCTATCCATTGTATTCATCTCCTCAACTACCCACTTTGTTCATTGCATTCCTTATCAAAACCTCAACATTTTGAATCCACTTTAGCATCTTGCCATCAAAGGGAGCACATATTAATCAACCATCAAGGGCCAACCAAGCATCAATTCAAGACAAGGTATAATCAACTTCTTTTTTATCTTTATTTTGTTTTGAATTCAACTAGACTTATCTCGAGGTGTTAGTGTTTTTTTCCTTGTTGTTGCATGTTTTGCATCACTTAGAACATGTTAACTTCGCTTGTTCACAACCCCGTTAAGTTATGTGTCAGAGAGTGAATTCGAGGAATACTCTCCACTTGACTATCTGAATAGTCACTCTATGTAATTGAAAGGATTTTGAGATCCTCAAAAATGAATAAAATCATGTGTTTATCAAAAGCTTTTTGCTTAAATCTTATGCGAATTTCTTTTATGTGCAAATGAATTTTCATTTAAATGTTGTCCATAAGATAGATAAAACATGATTGAATCTAATATGATGAACCTTCAAGTATAACCCTTTTCATGCAAAGATGGTGAGAACTAGGACCAATCCTGGAGGAAGTCATGAAGCTGAACAAGGTTTGGTGGGTGTTGAAGCTAAATTGGATCAAATCTTGGCAAGGTTGAGAAATCTTGAGTAGGAAGTAAGGGTAGAAGATAGGGTAGATCAAGAAATCCTAATTAATGAGGATGAGGGAGAAAATTCTCATGACCATGATCATGAGAAAGAGAAATCACCCTCTCCTTCAGAAAGAACTAATAGGAAGTGCATGACCACTGAACTATCTAGGGACATGAAGAAAATAACCCCACCCAAGTTTGAAGGTAGCACAAGTAGGGATGAAGCTAAATCATGGTTGATCTAGATGGAGAAATATTTCGTGATTCAAAATTATTTTGAGGTTGCAAAAGTAGTATGGGGAGCTTACTAGTTAGCAAGAGAAGCCTCTAATTGGTGGATGAACAAGAAAATGGAACTTTGTCTTAGCTCTTTGAAACTTACATGTAATGAATTTGTGGAAATATTTCAGAAAATATGGTTACCTCAACTCTTTTTTTACCAGAAACTCACGGATTTCCAAAATATGAGATAGGGAGAAATTAAATGTCAGTTAATGAGTACTAGGAAAGGTTTACCCATCTGCTACATTATGCTCCAATGTATCATCTAAGGATGAAAATTTTTGTATAAGGAAATTCATCATGGGACTTAATAGTTAGATTGGGGGTGGGGTAGATGTTCATGTTCCAACCACTATGGATCTAGTGTATGAGAAGGTTGTTAAGCAAGAGAAGAATCTCAAATCTTTCACCATTCACCAAGAGAATAGGAACCATAAGAATTTTATGAGAGCTCAAGTTAAACCAACTCCAAGGAGGTTTGAAGTGGTGCAATATTTTTAGAAGCAAAGAGATAAGGGACCTCGAAATAATGGGAAAGAATTGAGGAAGGAGCGTAGAAGGAATAATTCTAATGGTGGTAATGTGAACAATGTTGGAAGTAATACTAGTAATCCTAGTGAACCTACAAGGAATAAAGGACTAGCAACGAGATGTTTCACATGTGGAGGAGACCATTATGCATCAAATTGTCCCAATAAGCCTTTTGGGGCATGACCTTATGGAAATCCACTTCCTTCCCAACCAGTGGCATTCCAATAGAAGATTCATGCTACTTTGGATGATCATCAAGCGGAGTGTCAAGTGACTCCAAGATTTTTTTTGGCTTACCCATTTCCATACTTATAGATACTGGGGCAACTAAAAATGTTTGTTTCACCTAGAATAGCAAAGCAAATATCTAGGAAAGTTGGTTACATGGCAAAGTCATGGGTTGTATAATATGCAAACCATACAAGAACAACAGTGGAACAATGTTTGTTCGAAGCTAGGATTGAGCTACCTTGTTTTCTATGGAGGTAAACCTATATGTAGCACCCTTAGGATCCTATGACGTTATCCTAGGAATGAACTGGATTTGGAAGCATAAGGCCAAGGTTGACTGCCATGCTAAAACTGTAGAATTTTTAGATGATTTAGGTAACCAAGTAATACTACAAGGAATACCTAGGGACGTCAAGATATGTCAAATTTCCACAATGCAACTACTTAGGGCTAAGAAGAAAGGATGTAAGCTTTTTGTAGTAAAGATGGAAAAACTTGAAGAATATAAGGAAATAAATTTAGAAGATGGTATGGCCAACTATGGATCGAAGAGTACTAAGAAATGGAAGAAGGAGAAATGATGGAAAATGGAGAGACATATATGAAATGATATTCTATCTTGAGAAAATTTATGGATGTGGTTCTAGAAGAATTACTTGGATTACCACCTAAAAGGATTTTTTATTTATCCATTGAGATAGTTCCAGGATTGGAACTTGTTTCCAAAGTGCCCTACTAAATGAAAAGAACTAAGTTAATGGAGCTTAAAGCACAGCTGGATGAACTATTATCTAAGGGATTAATAAGACCAAGTGTATCACCCTGGGGAGCACCAATAATCTTTGTGAAGAAGGATGGTACATTGTAGTTGTGCATAGATTATCAGATGCTTAACAAAGCTATGGTAAAGAAAAAGTATCCATTGCCATGCATTGACGACCTTTTTGATCAAATGAGAGTTGTAGTATTTTCTAAGATTAATCTACAATCTGGACACCATTAATTAAGGATCAAGGATAAAGACATCTTCAAGACTTCTTTTAGAACAAGGTATGGGCATTATGAGTATACAGTTATGCCATTTGGACTAACTAATGCACCAGTGACGTTTATGAATCTAATGAACATATTTAGGGATTGCCTAGATAAGTTTGTCTTAGTTTTCTTGATGATATCCTAAGAAGAAAGTGCAGTACCTAGGACATGTGATATCGACTGAAGGTATCTCAATTGATCCAGCCAAGATCAAGGTAGTGCTAGAGTGGTCGATACTTAAAAATGTTTCTAAAGTAAGAAGCTTTATGGGCCTGGCTGGGTATTATAGGAAATTTGTTACAATTTTTTGCAGAATATACTTTCAAATTACTTCTTTGCAGAGGAAAGGGAAGAAGTTTGAGTGGATAGAAAAATGTCAAGCATCATTCGATCTACTTAAAGAGAATTTAACTACTGCACCAATTTTGAAAGTACCAGATCCTGATGGTAACTTCAATGTTATCATAGATGCATTAGGAGAAGGATTAGATGGAGTTTTAATGAAAGAAGGGAAAGTAATTTCTTATGAATCAAGGAAGATGAAACCCTATGAGAAAAATTATGCATCACATGATTTAGAGTTAGCAGCGGTAGTTCATGCATTGCAACCCTATGAGAAAAATTATGCAATCGCATGATTTAGAGTTAGCAGCGGTAGTTCATGCATCGCAACCCTTTGAGAAAAAATATGCAATTGCATGATTTAGAGTTAGCAGCGGTAGTCCATCATACCCCAGATTTCCTCACCTAACCTCAACCTATTTTTCTTCTTTTCATTTTGGTGAACCCAACCTTTTGAGCATTGTAATTTTTTTATTTTGGAGTCCATTTTCACCATAGATCTAGATCTTGCATTCATTTGTATTGCATTGAATTGAATTGA
Source organism: Sequoia sempervirens (assembly GCA_007258455.2). Classification (NCBI taxonomy): domain Eukaryota; kingdom Viridiplantae; phylum Streptophyta; class Pinopsida; order Cupressales; family Cupressaceae; genus Sequoia; species Sequoia sempervirens. Next base: position 210,821 of record VDFB02125775.1, on the reverse strand, counting down.
ATCTCATTTAGGGTTGTTTAACTTGAGTTAGTTTGCATCTCATTTAGGGTTTTAGGATTTCATTTTTGCATCTTTTAAAATCTAAAAAATACAAAAAACCTAGCCATTTGAAAAATTATTTACATAACATTACATCATCATTCATTTACATTTGAAAATTGAATCAAAATTGTACATAAAATTAGCTCTCCTAAGTTGACATTTAGTCATATTTTGCATTTGCATTCAAGCTTAATTTCACAAAAACTTCAAACTGTACTCACTATTTTAAATCAGAATATGAAACCACAAGAATCAACTCAAAATTATGTAAATTTGATTTTCAAAACCCTAATCTAGGACCCATTCACCCAAGGGAGAATGAGTCCCTGATCAGGGCTATTTCTTGAATTTCTGGGAAAAACCTTTGTTTCTATATTCTATTTTGTTGTTTTGAGGATTTTGTTTCAATTTGCAGAATTTTTGTTACTTAAAATTGATCATACTAAGATTCATTTAATAAAATTAGTGCATTATGTGAATTAAACATTGCATTTACAAGAAATCATTTTTAGCTTTTCACATAGCATAATAAAAACGATCTTGCTTAAGATCTAAAAATTTGTATTTCAAATCATTCTTTCATAATGGACATGTGCATTGGTAATCTATGGAGATCTTTAACATCTTTAGTTGGTGTTTCAAGTTGTGTTTTTGGAAATGATCCTAATGCAATAGAACCTAATTAAGCCCAATTAAATCCTAATGAATATCCTTGTGAAGTTGACATCATTAGAGAAGATGATGATAGGATGAACAATTTCATAAACAATTGCCTTAACAATATTGAAAGCATTGAATCCTTTTCCCCTTACATGCAACACCCAACACCCCCTACCATTCCACCACTTAATATGTTTGGTCTTTTACATCCTGAAATTGAATCACAAACCAAGCCTAAACTTCCAACAATGAGTGAACCTAGTTCCTCTAATCAAGTGCATACCTATCCATCTTACATTAACAAAGTGACCAACACACCATCAACCTAGAAGAGACTTATAGCCAAGGGTTTAAGATCTTAACTAAGTAGGGATGTGGCATAAATAATGAGCATGAAATTCACAAATTTTTAGAACAAATATGAATTGAAGATACTAAAGGAATAGGATATCAAAATTCTTATCCCACCACATCTTCTAAGGATACAAATGTCCTCCCTCATAATAATGAAGTAATGTCTCATAACGATGATAGGATTACCTTAGGTCCTCCTCCTTCAACAAGCACATAACAAAGACCTTACAAACTCAACAAGCTAAACCTCCCTTGTCCCATGTCTCTCACTGAAATGCACTTACACATACTTCTTAATAAAGGACTCTTAACATTACCACCCATCAGAGAAAATCCAAATCCAAAACGTAAGAACACAAACATGTCTCATTGTCAATATCATAGAGTTCTTGGGCATAGTACTGACGAGTGTCATGCCTTAAGGAGGATCCTTGATAAATTTGATATGATAGAGATAGTCCCTTAAAGCATGCACTTTTCTCCTTGCCATGTGACAGTTGTAGGATCATAGCATACTCACTATTGCATGCTTTAAATTCATTGTAAATCATTTTCTATATTGCAAGGAGCTCGTTCTCATCACTTATCTTAGCTCATCATTTCCTTGCACTTAGTGGGGGAAAGGGGTACTTAGATAGCCTTTTCCTAGTTTGGCACTTGATGTTGTCCCTTTGGCTAGCTATTCACCTTCCACATATACTAAACAAGACTGGGATGTGGATGACCAGGTGTTATAGGGTGACTCACATGTGCCTTACTAGTCTTTTTTTTGCTTTATTTTCATGTTCTTTGTGTGATTGCATGTGTGTGTTGTGATCCTCTATGTTTTGTTTGATGTATCTTTCTTCATGTGCATTCCTCTATTTGTGCATACATTATTCTATATGTCGTAAACATTTATCTTTGATTTTTTCTTGTGTTTTCCTTTTGGGGATGACACAAGGCGTTGAGACATTTAGGTCTCTTCCATGTTGACCCAAAATATTTTTCTTTGTTTTTGCTCTTTATGTGTCATTCTTCCTATTTTGTGAGTATTTGGGGAATGATGACATTTTTGAGCTCTATAATCACATTGTTGTAAAGACATACTGACCCCGAATCTATGGATCACTTATGTGTTTAGGATTTCATTTTGGGGGCAACCCCTCTCTCTCTTTCATGATGTAGCTTCATTTGGGAACATATGACTTGGCATAGGGATTTCTTAATAACATCCCATGTCTCCTTTATTTTTTAGCATTGATTATTTGCTACTTTAAAGTAAATTGCTCATAGCAACGATGTTAGCAATTTCTTTAAAGTGGGGGCATATATTGGCATTATTATTTTTGATTTTTTTTAAATTCCTTATGTTTCATTGTGAAATTTCTTTCTTCTTGCAACACATCATTTTCTTGGTGGTGTCATTAGGTTTGATGTCCTCCAAGAGTGTGACATTTCTTGGCAAATGACTTTCCTCTTAGTGGTGATGCTATGCATTGCATTCCCTAAGTTGCAAAGCTTTTATCCTTGACTTGTCCTCTCTTGGAGACATTAGGCACGATAAGAGGAGACCTTTCATGAACTAAGTAAAATCCCTTTGAACAAAATTTATTTGTATTTTGTTCATAAGTGTTTAGCATAATACAACTTGTTAACTTATGAAGCTCAAAGTTTATATTTTTGTGGTGCCTTATTAGAGTTATCTGAGGGATATCTTTGGTATGGTTAGTATGATGAGAGCCTGTAGACCTAGCATGAATTTCTCACTTAGCCACATTTTAGGGGCTCACCTAGTGGACAGCCTGAGGTTCCATTAGCTAAGAGTGAGCGTGCATTGTTGTTTTGATAGTGGACATTGTGTTCCGCTTGTCAAAACTTTTAGGCAAACAGTCGAGACGTGTTCCACATTGCGTTGGATAGTTAAGGCTTGATCCACCCTTTTTTGGACAAACAACTGAGGCATGTTCCACATCGTGTTGGATAGTCGAGGCTTGATCCACCATTTTTGTTTTTACTTTTCTTTTAAGTCTTTGATGTTGTATGATTGAGTAATCTTGTTGTTGTTGCATACAAATGTTTTGAATGTCTACTTTAGTGTGAGTATGACGTAAGGTCATCCTCTCACTAAAGTGGGGGCTAAATGTAGTGTGGAAAAATGTATCCCTTTTACATTTTCACACTTAATTTGGAATCAATGTTAATTTGAACTTAATTGTGCTTTATTTTAGTGTTGTAAAATGTATTTATTTATATTTTCACACTTATTTAGGGATCCTTTAATTAATTGAGCTTAATATTGCCTTAATTCATTTACCAAGCCTATTTTTATTGCATTTTTCAAAGAGGAAACTCGACATTCATTAATGCATTAACATAACACTTCTCATTGAGCAATGTGTGTCCTAGGTTAGGGACCTAGATCTAGGACCTAAATTTAAATTATGTTTTTGGTAGTATTTTAATGTTTTCAAATCTATATTCAGATGCCGACTTGTGATATTTGAATTTTGGGAAATTAAGGATACATATCTATAAATATAAGGTTATTTCTCTATGTTTCACCTAGAATATTTTCATGAGATCAAGGTATAATTCAAGAGCACTTAAAGAGAAATTCAAGGCATTCAAGAGAAGATTTATTGCAACAATCAAGATCCAATTGTCACATCAAAGCCTTCTTGCATCATGCATGTTATTGGAGCTAATATGATGATGGAGGTTTCATGATCCATTCAAGCATTCAAAGCATTATTTCAAGCAAGATCCAAAGTTCAAGATCCGCATCCATTAAATCCATTTCATGCAAGTTGTAGATTTACATTCCAAGGTTTATGCAAGGGTTTGTTGAGTGGTAACATTGCTTTGTTCATTCTTCATTCCCTCTTTCATGTTTTATTTCATTTCAAGGTTTGATTACCAAAATAGGGTTTGACCAAGGAAAACCCCCATTCACCAAAAACAAAACATTTTTCCCTTTTTATTTGTGTTTGCAAATTTATGTGGAAGAAATTGTGAAGGTTATTTGAAGAGCAGAATTGAAGAAGTTGTCAAAGTTGCAAAAGCTTTCATAAAATTTGTCATCTCACAAAAACTCATCTACAAAAGTTATTTTTGGCTTTCTGAACCTGAAACTTAGGAAAATTGGAATATTTAGATCTGTAGCAGAGGCTCCTGAAAGCTGCAGACAAACCCTAACTTAGGACCCATTCGCCCTTGGGAAAATGAGTCCTATATCAGCTTCAAAAATTGACTTTTGGTGACTAGTAAACATCATTCTACCCTTCTCTAATATGTGATCTGATTTCTAGTTCTACTTATTTTAAGTTTCATCTAGCTATTTCAGGTGTTAGGTTGCAATTTTGTGTTGACTTACTATTTTTAGTTTTTCTCCCCAAAATATTGTTTGACCAGGGCCCCCGTCCTTGCACAAAAAAGGAAAACTGTAGATTCACACTTTGATTTGATTCACCTAAGGGTTGATAATCATTTTATTGTGTGGATCTCATTTCTTAATGAATTGAGGAAGAATAGGTCCATGATACCCTACATTTCATCACCTAACCCCAACCTATTTTTCTTCTTTTCACTAACATATAAGGGTTTACTATTTTTTTAATACAAAAAAATGAAAATGATGTCTTTTGAATGAATTTTTTATTTTTGAACAATGAACTTGTTTTGACCAATTGATTTGAATGCAAACAATTACAAAAAGTTATAATTTCAAACACTGAAATTGAGATATGCAAATGACAAGGAATAAAGTAGACAAAGACAGATTTATGCCCAAAAATTTGGATAATGACCTATACAAGGACATATTCATCCTAGGGTGAATGGGTCTTTGTACAGGGGTTGAAAAAATTAAAGTATGAGTTTATGAGTTAATGTTTAAGGTCTCTATTTCAGGTTGCAAACAAATACTTTCAATTATAGATTTCTAGAATTTGATGATTAAATGCAAATGCAATTTGATGATAGACAACAAGTAAAATGACAACTTTTAAGATACAATTTTGATTGAATTTTCTAATGTAAATGACTAAAAGACACTAATATGCAGACTACTATGTAAAATGAATGCAATATGTATGCAATACTTTTGGATTTTTAATATTTTAAATGATGCAAAATGCAATTTTAAAACCCTAAATGAAATACAAACGAATACAATTTTGAAACCCTAAATGAGATGCAAACTAATGCAATTTTAAAACCCTAAATGGGATGAAATGCAAATTAATGCAAACCCTAGATCTAGGGTTTCAAGGACTTCCAATTTTAGAAAGCTTATAGTGTAAGAATGTCAAGTTCACCAAAATGAAACATCAAGAAAATGGGAAGATGTGTGATGTTGTGGATGATCAAAAGGTTTAAACACACTCCCACTTTCCCTAATTTCATTAAAAAAAAATCTCCCAAGGATATGATTGAATTTCAACCTTAAGGTGAGTCAACCCTATTTAGGAAAGTTTGATGCTTTCTTATGACATAAATGATTGATTTGCACTTTGGGAGATAAATTTAAATGCATTAACAAACTCAATTTCATGATCTAACACTTGAAATGTAGAATAATATGATAACAAAAATGGAAACAACAATTTGCAGGAAAATCTAAGAAGGGAAAAATGGTGTGCACCGTTGATTAAAAGTGTGTTTTAAGCTCAGTAGAAGGACTAATTCACCCTAGGGTGAATGAGTCTTAGTGTAGGGGTCAAAAATTTGATTTTGTAATCCTCATATCCTTAATCTAAGCTTATGATTTCTCTAGGTTTGACTTTCAAAAAACTAAAAATAAATTATGAATCTGAGTTTATGTGGCTTGATAACAATGATGACAACTTTGTCAACTTTGTAAAATTGCTCCCTTGATCAATCTTCAATCCTTCTTCACTTGTAAATCTGTACATATAGAGAGAAGAAAAATGTTTCTTTTTTGGTGAACAGGGGTTTGCCTTAGTCAAATTCCATGTTGGTAATTAAACCTTGATAATGAAATGATGATAAATGGAAGGAATTGATGAATGAACAATGTTATGTCACAACTCACCAAACCCTTAATGGCTGCTCTTAGAGGATTTAAGTCTAACACATCTCTCTAAGGTTTGGATCTTGCATGAATTGGCTTGAATGATTGCTTGATTTGATGCTTAAATGCTTACTTGGATGCTTGAAACCTACATCACAATGTTAGCTCCAAAACATGACATGAACACACATGAACTTTGACATGATGATATGATCTTGATTGCTACTATAGATAACTAGTAAATCTTCTCTTTAATTCTCTTGACAATAATATTTTCTCTTATGAAACTTGGGTTGTGTGTGTTCTAATTGAATTGATAAAATAACTATGTATTCATAGGTGTTTATCTAATTTTCTAAAAATTAGATTCCACAAGCTGACATTTGAAACTTGAATTTGAATTATTAAAAGGCTACTGAAAACATATTAAAAATTGGGTCTTGACACTTAAGGAGGACCCATTTACCCTTGGGAGAATGGGTCCTAGGACCTAAATCCAAGACATAATTTCCAAGGTGTTTTAATTACTGTTGGCAATTGTTTAATACAGGTTTCCCTTTCAAAACACAAGAATAATAAGGATTTGGAATGCATAATTTTCTAAATTAGAAGCTTAATTAAGGGGCCCAAACATACTGTGAAATTATAAAGGTATACAATTTTTTGCACTACAGTTCCTAATTTTGATTTTATTTATTAAATACATAATCAAAGTGAATGGAATGGGGTGGAACTAATTGTTTGGCTATATGGGATTCTAAAAATGTTGTTAAATCGAATGTGTCTAATTGGTGGTCCTTTCCTTTAGAAAAATATTAGATCCTTGTTCAATTGATTTTGCATTACCAGGGTTAATTTCTTCTTTTTAAATCTTGTTGTGGTTCCTTTGATTCCTTTCTTTGTTTAATTATTATTATTTTTGGAGGGGTTAGTAGTTTTTTTTGTAAAAACCCCTTTCTGTTTTCCTTGGCTTTTTCTTCTTCTTCTTTCTTTATTTATACCTTTGGCTATGTGGAAATATCTTTATTGTGCATGATTGTAGATTCTCTTTTATCAATATGTAGCGTCATAAATTGTCACCCTTGACAATTCTACACTAGGTTTTACTCCCTTCTATGTGCTTGGACCTAATTTCCTAAATTATGCATTCCATGGCCCATTTTAACATTTATAAAAAAATCAAATATATACAGTCAAAATATACATTTAATATTTTTCCCCTAACACTTTGGATCCCAAAAAATGAGGGATCTAGTCTAGGGAATCCTATGCCCTAGACCTCTTAAGTTGGCCCCAAATTTAAATATGTTGGTGTTGGTAATTTATTATTTGAAATTTAAATTCTAATTGTTGGCTATCGAGATTTAATATTTGGGAAATTAGAAGAATTGCATATAAATACAAAGTATTTGCACCAATTTGAGCAAGTGAAGGTCCTAGAAACCAATTCAAGAGCAGTGAAGAGCAAAAAATTAGAAAAATTATTGCAACATTTCATCATTCAAGCATCATGTCAATTTTTATGTGATTTTGTTAATGTTTTTGCATGCATTTTGTATTTTAGTACTAATGCTTGTAGGTCTTCAAATCAAATCAAGTCAAGTTGCAATCAATCCTTGAAGGTGATGAGCGTGAAAGTCCATCAAGGAGATTAGATCTAAGTGGTGAGTTTTAGCAAGTTGTCAATTCATTACTCATTATCATTTAGCCTCTATCCCTCAAAAGGATACATTCATTTTCATCATCAACTTTGCCATTGTGTAGGTAAAAATACCAACACTGGGTTTGATTGAGGTAAGCCTCTATATGACACAACCCTTCCCCTCCTTTTATGTTTGTAGGTTATAAATCTAAAGAGAACTGGAGGAAGATTGAAGACAATTTTTTCATTCATACATCATTAGCCCTACAAGTTGACAAGATACAAAATATACATTATCTCAACAACAGATGAAGATTTGACAACCAAACCCCAAAGGAAGAAGCTATAGACTAGGGATCTCAAGCTTGTGAAAGAAGTTTTCATATCCAGGTCCTCAATCTTGGGCATCTTTATGCCCTAGACCACCCAAAATTAGCTCAGCTTTAAACACTAGGTGCATCAATGTCCACCTTCCTTTTTGGAATTTAAATTTTTCTACGTGTTTTCAATTTGTCATAATTCATATTAGAATGTTGAATTTTCATAGTTTAGCTAGTTACATCATTGCATCACATCAAAATCCAATCTCTAAGACCCCCCAAAGAATTCAGATCCATGGTAGATTGAGTCATCTTTTAGGTTGCAAGTTAATCTCATACCCTTAATTTGAATTCTAATGTTTTTGAAAAAGTATTTGATCTAACCATTAGAGCTAGGATCACTTTTTCAATGATACATGTAATATAATATATCCTACGAATTTTTTTCAATGCGAGTGATGTGGAGATTCTAGAGATGGTGAAGAGGATATTGGGAATGAAGGTCCTCATCTCCTCTTATCATTACTGAGTTAACTTAGACCTAGCCTCCATTTTCATGGAAATTGGTTGCTTTAGGCACGAGAGAGAACTAGCAGTTAACTCAGAGTTCAAAGCAAGGGAGGACGATGTTTTTGTGTGCTCTGGAATGAAGATGGGAACCACTTGGGTCAAAGCTATCATTGCCATCATTATGGGCCACCTTTTGAAGACAAGGAGCGTTAATGACTTGATTCCCAACATAGAAAGAATTTGTAATGCATAAATGCCCTCGCCAATGTTGTTCAACACACATCTTCCTTACTCTGCTCTTCCACCTCAAGTCATGTCTTTGGACTGCCAAATTATTTATATCGTTTGAAATCCCAAGGACACATTCGTTTCCCACTGGAAGTTCTTGCCTCCAGTACAAAGTGTTCTCAATGGTGAAATGACATTTCCAGTTTCCAAGGAGGTGTTCTTTGACTCCTTTTGTAATGGTGTCAGTGTCTTTGGTCCTTTTGTTGATCATGTCTTGAGATTTTAGAATGCTAGTAGGAATCAAAGTAACATCTTGTTTTTGACTTATGAAGATATGAAGGAAAATTCTTTGTCCCACATCAAAAAGATTTCTGATTTCTTGGGGCAAACTTCTTTGATAGAGGAATACATTCATTGCATAGATAGTCAATGCAACTTTCAGTCTCTTTCCACTCTAGATGTTAACACAAATGGAAAACTGGATTGCAAAAATGCCCAGTTAAGCAATCAATATTTTTTTTTGCAGAGGCGAATTGGGTGATTGGAAGAACAATTTCACCCCATAAATGAACAGCCGTATGGAATTGGTGGTGGAAAATAAGTTCCAAGAAGCTGACTTGTTCCTCAAGTATCAACTCTGACATTCACAAACTATGTGTACCCTTTACTCGGCGTGTGCAAATAAAGTATTTAAGAATTGATAAACATTTGTGGATTAGATTGTGTCAGTCTTTTTAATCAACATTTCCGATCATATTCCATGATCCATCATCAAAATTATATCAATATTCTAAAATCAGAAAAAATTGTATTTTTTTTTGTCTTTTTAATTTTGACAAATTTTGATCTATCTATTATATGAAAGAATGTCAAGTATAGCTTGATGGCGTAGAGGAAATTATATTTCCTATAAATTCTACTAACACTAGACCTATGCAATGGTGATGATACAACATGTACATAACCATAAAAATCATATATAATCTAAAAATTAAAAACTCTGTCAAACCCTATAAATGCTCAATTCTTTTTGGGTGCCAAACCTAATTTTTTTTATGTTGATTTATAAGTTTTTGGGCCTTCTAGATCTAACCATGAAGTATATTTATCTCTAGAACGAATCTAGTAAAATTTCTTGATAAGATCTCTCTGAAATTGAGAAGGGAAAATCTGCAATATCAAGCTTAAAGAATCCTACAAAATTAAAATTCATCAAGGACCATTGGGTCCTCTTAGGTGTGCTAGAATGTATGATGCTAGATCTAGAAAATAATGAAAGAGATTAAAGTCATATGAAACCCTTATTCTAAATCAATTAAATTACCTTTAAATTGAGCATAAAGAAGACCAAATCAAATTCTTACTTTCACTTACCAAGAAAGAGATCTCCTTTGTTGAGTTGATTTTCTCATAGATGAGTGATGTAATTTCTTTTAGATTCTTTTGTATTTGAATAACATACACCTTTCAAAATTATATATTTGTTGCATAAAAATATGAAGTAAAAGGAATGAATATGGATGTAGGATGAATGTAGGAGGAGATGCTTGTGGATATTGCTTATTAATATTGATAATTAATCCCTTGGATGTGTATGATGTATGCAAGATGAGGGATCAATGATTGAGGATTACATTTATGGGTGTTTGCATAAGGATGTGAATGATTGAGAGTAAATGATAGATGGATGGTGGAGATACACTAGGGGCGTTAGATCATGTGCAAGGGACCCTTTTCTAATTAAATTTAATTATTATGGATGGTTGATGTGAACCCATTTATTTGAATTTAGGGGGAATAAATTTATTTATTTATTTTTAAGTGGGTGGGAGTAAATTTAATTAATTTTTTAGACACCTAAAATCCGACCTGACCCAACCACACCTAATTTGAGCCTATCTTTAGCCATTAATTAAATAAATATCGCCAATAGTGGCATGGTGTGATGGTTAAGCTGTTGTGTTGTTGTTCTTTCCATCAACGTTCAAACCCCATTGGGGTGTATTGTTGAGCGTTTATGTTGGGGATGAGGTCCCTTGTTTGTGACCTCACTGGTTCACAACTCCGAGACAAAGTGTTTACCTTTAAAATAAATAAATATCTATTATTTATTTACTTTTTTCTATCCTTTCCCATCTTTATCCTAAATCCCTCAATTAGATAAATATTTACTATTTATTTAATTATTATTCCTTCATTATGATACCATTAATTAAATAAATCTTTTATTTATTTAATTAATTCTCCTTTACCCTCTATCCTTGTCCATCTAATTCCAATCCTTCATCTTGTCTACATGGATCATAATGTAAATTTGTCCTCATGTGACAAATATCCCCTTCACATGTCTAACTAACTCCTTGTCTAGATTCGTTGAACCTATACACTTATCTAAAAGTTAAACTAACTTTTCATCTCATCCATTCATCTCATTTAACCTTTTAATCCTAGAGCCCTTACCATAAGGATTTTTATCCTTACTCCTATCCTTAACCTAGATCCTATCCATCATGTGTCACTTGTCACATGATTACATCCTTGATCCAAACCATAATCCTCCTTCAATCTTAGCCATCCATCATCAATCATTTCTAGCCATTGATTTTGCCTCTTCAAGACTATATCTAGATGCTCTCATCCTTCATTTTCACATCTAAAATCTATTATCATATCTACATGCTATCAAAATCTCTATTGAATCGAGCTTATCATTATCATATCAAGGTTATGCTAGAACATTGAGCAATCCACATATCAAAATCAATGAGCAAATCAAATAGAATAAGGGTGCACTCCGTTTACACTCATCAAGGAAAGAAGCAGAGATTCTAGGTGAAGGTATTGTGCTCTGTATTGCTTTTATCTTCCTTTATTTGCCTTCAATCTTTTCTCACCTCTTCAAATTTACTTTAATAATGGGATGAAAATGGATTAATTTATTTTAATATAATAATTAAATAGAGATCAATTTAATTTTATTTAATTTAATAATTAGTGACGTGGATTAGTGAGATGAATGGATGAAACTAATTAATTATTTTAGATGAGGTGACTTTTAAGTATCTATAAAAAAAAACTATGTGAACTTTTTAATCAATATTTCACATGACACTTTGTGAACTATCATTAAAATGAAGAAACATATAAATGTTGAATGACAGAATATGATACAAAATATTTATTAAATATATTTTTTATGAAAAACTTTTAAATTGATATTAATAACTTTAGATTTGAAAAATTCAAAATTCAAAATATTAGAACACTAGAATTACATCATAAACAAAAATAAAGATTCCTCTCCAAATTAGGTATTCTATTTTTATTATCTTACAAGATAGTTTGGTTATGAACAAAGATAAAGATTCGTTTTAAAATTAGGTAAAGAAGATATTTGGTGTGTGATTCTTATCTACTCTTTGATGACCATTTTGTCTTCTTTCTAAGTCATAGTGGACCCACATGCTTTTCGTTCTCTCGTTTTTCACAGCTGTACACGACCTTTCACATGGTTTAGGTAGTGGGCGAAGTTGCCGAAAGAAAGAAAATGATGTCTTTGCACACCTGGCGTTTCTCTGCACGCTTTTTCTTTATCGGTATGGACTTCAATCTGTCTGCTCTGCTTTACTGCATTACACCATTACCATTGGCCTTTTGTCTTTCAGGCATATCTGCATTAACCTAGCTTTTATCTATTTTCCTTGTCTCTGTCTTTGTCTGTGTAGCATTTCGAATACCAATCTGCTTTTATCAGTATTCTTCTTTGTTCGACTTTGTATCTAATGGCAGCCTCCTCTAACACTGCCGGACAACCCAAGTATGGCCCTGGAAACGCTTTTGATGGCCTAAGAATCGCCCCACCTACTCCTGCTTTTACTTGTGCTGCATACCCATCCGGAGCGAAACCCCTGCCCTACGATGTGTTCATAAACCATCATGGAGGAGATGTTAAATACACGGTGGCCAACAGTATCTACAATTCCTTAAATGCTACCTACCGGACTGAGAGTTATTTTGGACAAAAATGAGCTGAAGCTTGGGGATTTCTTTCCTAGAGCTTTAGAAGAAGCAATGCGTAGTGCATCGCTTCGTATAGCCATTTTTTCTGAGCATTATGCACAACCCCCCTGTTGTTTGGCCAAGCTGGCATTTATGGTAGAAACCGGCGCCAAAATTATCCCTGTTTTCTATCATGCTGAACCGTCTGCTTTAAGATTGACGATTCAGGGAAAAGGAATGTATGCAGCTACCTTCTCTAACTTTGAAATGAAGAGCAGGTAAACCGCAAATACTCTTTCTCCGGGATTTACCTCATAAAATAATCTCATTTATTGTTATTATTTTCCTCCCTTTTTGTTCGTCAAATAAATTAGAGTTGAGTTAAATTTGTTCTGTTGTGCTTGCATGCTGGTCCACATGTTGTGCTTGTATGCTGGTCCACATGTTCAGCAATATTGTGAGTCATGTAAAGCCCGCCTCCCTATTTATCTTTTCACATCTTCACTAGCATGTCTCTTTTTACTCTTAGTTTATTCCCCTTTTTTTTCAATGGTGCTCCACTTCAGTGAGGAGCATGAAAAGAAGAGAAGATACAGCTCAGAACAGCTTCAACACTGGAAATGGGCACTCCATGAAGCCTCCTTTTTAATTGGCGACATCATTAATAATCAGGAGTACGTACGAAATAATCTTCCACCTGCATATAGCTAATCAAATCTTCCTAAGTTTTTTTTGGGGGTTTTCTTGTCCTCTGTTTGTTATATGTATCGGTGCTCGGTTAAGTCTTTCTTTCATTTTGGTTTGTCAGATAAAACTGTTTTGATTGTCAAACTAGAGAAAAACAGAGAGATGAGGGTAAGAACCTAAGGAAATCCAAGTAAAAGAGAATCATCTCCAATGAAAAATGATACCTTGCCCCAAACGAATTAAAGAACAAGTTGGTGAAAGAGACACAAATATTATGATGTTTTATCAACCTAATTTTTAGGCAAAACTGATGAATTTTATTGGTGTTCTAGCAGTGCTTAATACTGCACTTATCTTGCTATTTCCTGCTAACCTTTAGTAAGTGCATTGCTTTATGAACTGTTCAATATATATCTCTTCAGCTTATCCATTAACAAATAAACAGTACTTTATTCTTCTTCATTCCTTACCTGCACTTTTCCTTCACAAATATTATGCATTCATTCTTTGCTATGCAGTTTGCTGGCTACTTTCTTCTTTATTAATAATGTAATTCAACTATGTCTTCTCTGCATCAAACCATTACCATTAGCCTTTTTTTCATTCAAGCATTTCTACACTTTGTCTGCTTGCCCCGTTTCTGTCCACCTCGATTTCCAGAAAAGCATCAGCCTTAGCCTGTGAAGGATTTCAAGCATCATGTTGTTTTTATTAGCATTCTTCTTTGTTTCAATTTTTATCTAATGGCAGCCTCTGCCAACATTGCTAGACAACCCAAGTATGACCTACAAAATTCTTTTGATGGTCTAAGAGCTGCCTACCTGCTCCTGCTGCATCTGGACAACAAGTGTATTCTATACATATCCTAAGAATCACACCACTCACATCTACTTTTGATACAATAGTACCATCTGCTTCTACTTTTATTGCATCCTCATCTGGAACCAAATGCATGCCCTATGATGTATTCATAAATCATTGTGGACAAATATCAAACACATTGTTTGCCTCAATTTATAGCTATTTCCTGCTAAACCTTGAGTAAGTGTTGTGCTTTATGGATTATTCATTATAGAATCTCTTCAGCTCATCCATTAACAAATAGACACTACTTTATTCTTCTGCATTCCTTACCTGCACTTTTCTCTGCATCCTACCATTATCATTAGCCTTTTTTTGTTCAAGCATTTCTGTACTTCATCTGCTTTCCCTGTTTTTGTTCAGCTCAATTTCTAGAAGAGCATCAGCCTTAGCCTGTAAAGCATTATGCACAATCCCTGTGGTGTTTGACAGAATAGGGATTTGTGGGTAAAACAAGCACCACAATTATCCCTGTGTTCTATGAATGGAAACAGTTAAAAGGAAAATAAATCATTAGAAAAATTGCTTGACAAGCATTGGTGACAGTCAAATTGAAAGCCTGCCTAGCGCTTTATCTTTTTAAATCTTCCCTAGCATACATTTCAGTTCATTTTATTCTTAATTTGTTTGATTTATTTACTAATTTTTCATGTGTTCAGTGAAGAGCAGAGGGTGGTAAAGAATGTGGTGAATCGTGTAATGAAAGAAATGAAGAAGGTGCCATTAGAGGTTGCCAAGCATCTGGTGGGTGTAGGTGAAGCTGTGCAAAACTTTGACACAGTTGCACTTCAATCCAGTGGCTTGATACAAATTGTAGGAATATGGGGCATGGGTGGCTCAGGGAAAACCTTCCTTATAAAGAAAATCTCTAACAATAGACACTCGGACATGAATAGGTCAAGTTTGCTTTTTGATCTTCAAGATGTTGGAGGGGAAAGGCTGCCGGTTGAGAAACAGAAAAGACTTCTGGAGGACCTTGATGTCAAAGGTGTATCCTTTGACAATTAGGCAGAAATATTCTTGAAAGCCGTTTGAGATCTGTATGTGTGCTTATCATTTTAGATGATGTGGATCATACAGACCAACTCAATGCTTTCTTGCCAGCAAGGGAGAGGCTTGGACATGGAAGTTTGATTGTTGTTGGCACACGCGAATTGGATGTTCTTAAAGCATGGGGCATCTCTGCCATTTATGAAATGAGACCTCTCAATGCCACTCATGCCAAGCAGCTCTTTTGTTGGCACGCATTCTTACAACCCTCTCCACTTTCAGGATTTGGGTCTGCCTTTGTCACTCAAAGTCTTAGGGGCACAACTATATGGTAGATATTGCAAAGTTTATTGGCAATCTCTGTGAGATAAATTGTCCAGACTCCAGAATATTGCTAGATGACATCAAATTGAGGCTCAAAGTCAGCGATGATGCCCTTGACGATGAAGAGAAAGTGATGTTCTTGGATACAACATGTTTCTTCATTGGTTGGAGGAAAAGTGTGGCCATTGGATTATGGGAGGGATCAGGGTGCAGTGCTCTGCACGGTTGGGAAAGGCTTTCCAATAAGTGTCTTGTTGAGGTGGAGAATGATGGTGACATAAGAATGCATGATCACTTGAGGGATTTGGGAAGGGAAGTTGCAAACCGACAGCCATCCTATTGACTTTGGTCTTCATAGCAGTCTATATAGATTCACTCTCAACAGGTAAAGTCAGTGCATTCTTTCATGGCTTTATTAATCATGACATAGAATCCAGCTCCTCCTCGAGTCTATTGAGCTTCTTATGAACCAACTAGGACTCAAATCTAGCACCTTTATTGCTGCTGGGCTGCTCTACCACTGAGTTACTGGCCCTTTTAGGACCGGCCCATCTTTGGTTTGGGTATGACTTATTTCCAAACACCCCCTTTAAGCCATTCTATAGAATGCTTGGTCTCTGATATCAGGTTGAGCTTTTCATGGACCAGCTAGGATTCAAACCAAGGACCTTCTATTTGTTGCCAAGATGCTGTAACACTGAAATATTGACCCTTTTAGAACCATAACTTTGATCTGGGTGTGATTTATTACCAAACAGAGCCTGCTCTGTGTTGGCTTGAAATGTTTCTTATTTTTACTTTGATCATGCAGGAAACAATATGAATCCGAGGACTACCTTAAAATGTTTCTTATGTTTACTTTTACCACGCAGGAAGCAATACGAATCCGAGGATTGGCAAACGCAACTGGTGACAGTTGTTACCCGCGGCAAGGGAATATTATAATACACACAAGCCTAGGAGAGCATGAGCTCATGCTTTGCTCCCTTGGATTGAAGATTTTTGTTGGTAATGGAGATTTTATTAATAAGGAACATAACAAAATATCAAGAGAACTGGTCTGGCTTCAGTGTCATGAATTTGAGCACAAAAAACTTCCATCATGGCTTTCATTGAAAAAATTAAGAATTTTGCAACTTTTCAGCGTTCGGAGCTTCAAAGGTTTGTGGGAACGTGATGTGGATGTAAGTATCTTTGCTTTATGGTTCTTTAAATATCTTTTGACTTATCCTATGTTAACTGTATTAAAACTGGCCGCATGCTCCTTTGCAGCTAAGAGAGTTGGTTATTCAGAGATGCAATAGCTTGCAAGAATTTCCAAGGTCAATAGGACATCTCAAGAATTTGAAAACAATATTGATAGGGACCCTCTTCCTGGGATACATTGAGCGCCATCCCACAAGAATTTTGTCATCTCCAATTGCTGGAGCACCTGGAGATACAAGGGTGTAGAAATCTGTCATCCCTGCTGAGTAATTCTGTAATTTGATAAATCTGCAGTACCTGAATTTGAATGGTTGCACCGTGTTGAAGATGTTACCAGATTCTTTTAAGAAGCTGACACGTGGAATATGTTAATTTAGAAGGCTGCTTTCAGCTCATTATCAATCGGAGTTACATGTTCTGGAAGACATGACAAAGCACAGGTATTTGAGTCTTAATGATTGCAGGAAATTTTTGTGCCTCCCAGAATTAACAAAGCTCTATTTAAGAGGAACCAGCTTGAAGGAACGGCCAGGTAACATCTTTCAGCTAACCAAGTTAACTGAGTTGGTGATAGGGAGTGAGTTCTTGACAACCTGCCAAGTTCTCTTGGAAATTTGTCATCTTTAATTACACTTAGAACCCAAGTGTGTAAGATGTTGGAAGCTTTATCAGAATCTCTCGAGCATCTTAATTGCTTAAGAGATTTATATATAAGGCAGTCAGTAGTGAAGTGTTTACGAAAATCATTTATCCATCTTCAAAATTTGCAGATATACTACACCCCAATCAGGGAGTTGAGTTTTGGGTTAGGGTGTATGCTCAAGAAGATAAATCTACAGGGCACGAAAGTGTCCAAGATTTCTATTAGTGGAGATAGTTGTCCCTTCCTTGAGACTCTTCTCCTTTAATAAAGATCTAAACAACTTGGAAACCCTGCCAGCAACGTTGAAGATCATAAATATTTTTTACTGTAATGCCCTGATGGACATCACAGGTGCATGTGGCCATAAAAACCTCCAGAAACTGCAGATAGTGAACTGTGAAGAGTTAGACGGGGTTCCATGTTTTGCAGAATTAGTGTCTTAAGAATTAGATGGGCTTCCAAGTCTTGCAGAATTCACATCTCTAAAAAAATTTGAATTGCAGAAGTGCAACAAATTGGAGAAGATAGAAAGTTTAAAGCATTTGAAATCACTGGAGAAGCTCCAGATAAGTGAGTGTCCAGAGTTGGAGGTGCTTCCAAGTCTTTCAGAAATCACTTATCTAACATAAATTCAATTGAAAAAATGCTAGGTAACATCTTTCAGCTAATCAAGTTAACCGAGTTGGTGTAGGGAGTGAGTTCTTGACAACTTTGCCAAGTTCTCTTGGAAATTTGTCCTGTTTAACTACACTTAGAATCCAAGGGTGTAAGAAGTTGGAAGCTTTATCAGAATCTCTCGAGCATCTTAATTGCTCAAGAGATTTATATATAAGGCAGTCAGGAGTGAAGTGTTTACCAGAATCATTTATCCATCTTCAAAATTTGCAGATATGCTACACCACAATCAGGGAGTTGAGTTTTGGGTTAGGGTGCATGCTCAAGATGATAAATCTATAGGGCACGAAAGTGTCTAAGATTTCTATTAGTGGAGATAGTTGTCCCTTTCTTGAGTCTCTTTTACTTTACTAAGGAGTAAGGATCTAAACGACTTGGAAACCCTGCCAGCAACGTTGAAGATCATAAATATTTTTTACTTTAATGCCCTGAAGGACATTACAGGTGCGTGTGGCCTTAAAAACCTCCAGAAACTGCAGATAGTGAACTGTGAAGAGTTAGACGGGGTTCCATGTTTTGCAGAATTAGTGTCTTCAAAAATTCTCAGATTGGAAGGTAGAAAAAAGGTGAAGAAAATAGCTGGTCTACAAGAGTTGAGATCATTGCGGGAGCTGACAATAGAGTTAGATGGGCTTCCAAGTCTTGCAGAATTCACATCTCTAAAAACATTTGAATCGCAGAAGTGCGGCAAATTGGAGAAGATAGAAAGTTTAAAGCATTTGAAATCACTGGAGAAGCTCAAGATAAAGTTAGTGTCCAGAGTTGGAGGTGCTTCCAAGTCTTTCAGAAATCACTTATCTAACATAAATTCAATTGAAAAAATGCCAGTTAACATCTTTCAGCTAACCAAGTTAACCGATTTGGTGATAGGGACTGAGTTCTTGACAACCTTGCCAAGTTCTCTTGGAAATTTGTCCTCTTTAACTACACTTAGAATCCAAGGGTGTAAGAAGTTGGAAGCTTTATGAGATTCCCTCGAGCATTTTAATTGCTTAAGAGATTTAAGGCAGTCAGGAGTGAAGTGTTTACCAAAATCATTTATCCATCTGGGAGCATTTTAATTGGAAACCTTGCCAGCAACATTGAAGATCATAAATGTTTTTAACTGTAATGCCCTGAAGGACATCAGAGGTGCGTGTGGCCTTAAAAACATCCAGAAACTGCAGATAGTGAATTGTGAAGAGTTAGACCGGGTTCCATGTTTTGCAGAATTAGTGTCAGAATTTCTGAAATTGGAAGATAGCAACAAGGTGAAAATATAGCTGGTCTACAAGAGTTGAGATCATTGCGGGAGCTGAGAACAGAGTTAGATGGGCTTCCAAGTCTTGCAGAGTTTACATCTCTAAAAACATTTGAATTGCAAAAGTGCAACAAATTGGAGAAGATAGAAAGTTTAAAGAATTTGAAATCACTGGAGAAGCTCAAGATGAGTGAGTGTCCAGAGTTGGAGGTGCTTCCAAGTCTTACAGAAATCACTTATCTAACAAAAATTCAATTGAAAAAATGCCACAAATTAAAGAAGATAGAAGGTTTGGAAAGTCTGAGGTCACTGGAGACTCTGAACTTTAGTGATTATCCAGAATTTGGAAGGCTTCCAAGTCTTGAGGAATTAACTTCTCTTAAAATAATTGATTTGAGAATGTGCTACGAATTGGAGAAGATAGAGGTTTAGACCGTTTGAGATCACTGGAGAAGTTGGAAGTCAATTCCTGCTAGAATTTGCCGTGTATAGTCAGCATGGAGTACTGTGAGAGATTGAAGACGCTGGTAGTCGTTACAAACGACAGATCAGATGTTGAACCATAAAATAGTAACATACAGGTAAAATAATTTTTTTGAAATAGAAATGTGGAAGTCTATTTATTATTATTGATTCATTTGATTTTGTGCACCCCTCTCAAATTGTAAGCAATGTGCAGAAATGGCTAAGGGATGTGATAATATGCCCGAGGGCAGTATTTAATGTGGGCTCGCTGAAAAAATTCTCTGAATTGCCAAATGTATATGTTCTTGACTACTCTGAAGTGGTCGAAGTTGGAGGTTTGTTTCAATTGAGGCCGGAGAGTTCTGCCAATGCCAATGCTATTTTGATATGTTTTATTATAGTTTGTGTTTATCCCAACTTAAACTTCCATATATCTGGGATTACACCCTATTATTTTGTTACCGAACTGGGTAAAGGAAAATGGGTATGGATTGGTGTCTTCACACAAGGTTCCGAATTGCTTCATTGCAAAGGTAGTGAGTGGTGAATTAGTTTTATTTATTTATGTAAAAAAGTAATTGTAATTTTTTTAAAAATATAAAATTGTATATTTTTTTTAGAGTTGTATAATTGTATAGATTTTATAGTGATTGATAGTTTTTAAAAGCTCAAGATATTTATATAGGACGATTTCATAAATATTAACATCTATAAACGGAATTGATTGTTGAATTAATTGTATAGATATAAATGATAATTATACATTTTCTTTTGAATTTTGAATTTAATTTTGTTTGTGTGTATGGTTATCCATATCTAACATAAATTTATAGTTTTTTAAAGTATATAGATATTTGGATAGAGTGACTTTTATAATTATTATTTTTAGTTGGAGTTACATAAATATGGAATATGACTATTTTATAAGTAATATGGATTGGATTACATACATGAATTGTAAGCATTCTACAAGGAAATGACATAAGAAGATGAAAGTTTAGTGGAAGATTTTCATTGAAAATCTGAAACTTTTAAAGATAGTATGTAACAAAATACAAAATATGGTACATATTATAAAGTAGTTAAAAATCTTATTATAGAAAATAATTTTTAATAACATAAATTATAATAGCTGTTTTCTAATAATTGATGTATATAAAATTGCAATTAAGTATTTATATATATATATATTTTTATAATTTAATATCAATGTACCACTAAATTAATTGTTATTATATTGTAATTATTTAATTAAAAATTAAATTCTAAAGAAAATATGAAAAATAAGACATATAAGCAAGAAGTTTAACAAAAATCATATAAATAAGATTGAAAGAAGCAATTTTTTTTATGTTCTTGATTTCCATCTTCTAGCTATCTCCTAGTAGAGTCCTTTTCCAAGGCAAAGATTCTATAAGAAGTTTACTTATTTAGATTGGATGCACTAAAAATATTTAAACTACTCTAGATGTTATCAAATAGTGAGTGAAATTATTATATTGTATTAGGATTGAAAGGACATGATGGGGGATGTATGTTGGATAGTAGATATGGGGTTGAAAGATAGTAGGATGCAAGGATGGGATTTGATGACATGAGGTAAGATCATGAGACCAAGGGGAACCAAGACCAATGGTTGTACACACCATGTTGGAGTGTGAAGCTTTGGGTTAGGATGTGGTTTTGATTTCAATGGGCTAATTGGGCTATAGATTTTGAAGATGAAGGGGCCCAAAATTTATTAAGGATGTTTAGGAGGGGGGGTTGAGATTGTGGATTTTGGGATGTAGGGACTCAAAATAGATGTGGGATGATTAGGATGGGGATGCGTGGATTTAGATGGAGAAATTTAGGATTGGGATGCAAAGTTGGAAGCTCCTTTTGAATACATCTCTTTTTATTTGGGGATCCACATTTTTTTTGTGCTTGCTTTTTAATTAGTGAGATTTGGTGGATTTACTGATCTATATTGATTTTGGATTAGATTTTCATATTTTTGGATTTAGTGGAGGAAGTAGCCTTTGGAGGAACAAATGGGGATGCAGAGTTGGAAGATACTTTTTATTTGGGGATACACATTGTTTTTGTACTTGCTTTGTCTTTGGTGGGCCTTGGTGGCCTTTTCGATCTGTTTTGATTTTGGATCAAATTTTTCTTTGTATGTGTATGTTGGCACATTGTGACATGGTGATCTTTGGATCTTTTTGGATTTGTTACTTTATATGTTTCGGCATCCAAAACGCTTTCAAAGACAAAGGTATGGTCCCATGGGGATATAGTATCTTGAAATCCTATGAATTAGGCGATGGTTTCATCATCTTGGAACAAGTACCATGATATATGTGTTTGTTGGTCCTATTGGGGATTTAGGGGATGGGTGGTTAAGATCAATGCATGTATTAGTGATGGAGATGATGAGGTCAACGAAAGGATTGGTGATAGAAATCTCATGAGAAGAGTGACAAGAATCACCTATTTTGATTTTGATTTTGGAAGAAGTTTCCTTAGCCTTAGTGGAGGAGTGACTAACATCTTTGTCATGAGATATATAGTCAAGGCCTTGACATCCTAGATTTGCTTTTATTTGGATGGGTTTTAAGATGCCTTGCTCATGGAGGCCTAACCCTTTGCCTTGATAATGCATATTTTGACTAACTTGATTTTTGATAGCATACTTGTTGTTTTGGAAACATGACACAAATTCATTGTTAGATGGGAAAGGAGTAGTGGTGGTGATAGTGGAACCAAAATGGTAGAATTATGGTTCATGGATAGGTTCAATTTGGATAATTTGATCTTGAGATGGTAAGGGATCATGAAAGGGATTAGTTGGATTCTTGGATCAAGGAAATGTGTGGGCATGCTTTGGAATAAGCTCTTGAAACATGACACAAATTCATTGTTAGATGGGAAAGGAGTAGTGGTAGTGATAGTGGAACCAAAATGGTAGAATTATGGTTCATGGATAGGTTCAATTTGGATAATTTGATCTTGAGATGGTAAGGGATCATGAAAGGGATTAGTTGGATTCTTGGATCGAGGAAATGTGTGGGCATGCTTTGGAATAAGCTCTTGACATATATGGATTTGTCTAGATGATATAAGGGAGGACTGGTGTTTTGTGTTGTTAGTGATTAGTGTATGCATGGACTCTTTGAATTGTGCAAATGGATGGGAGAGGGATTTTTGGTATTTATGGATGGTGGATTTAATGGATTTGAGGTATTTGGGATTAATGACCACATAGTCAATTAGACATTTCAATGGCATGTGATTAGTGATGTTATGGGATGACATAACTTCATTTGTTCTTTTTGGCCTATGGTTCTTTGTGAATAGTCCTTGGAAGAAATACATAAATGTGACATTATTTGATTGGTGTTTAGGTTAGGATGGCTTGGAAAGTGAAGGTTTTGAGGATGAAGGGTTAGCATAAGAGGTGGAGGCCCTATAAGGCACTCATGTGCGATGGGGAATTGGAATATATATTGATGATGCATGCCTTGTTTAGAGATGAGTTTCCCTTGTCAAAGGTAGGGTAAAGATGATCGAAGGATAACTATTGAGGATTAGTTTTGAATATGGATTGGTGATGTAGAACTTGGGTTAGAGATGGGTTTACCTTCTCAAGGGGAGCATAAGAATGACTAATGGATATATATTTAGACTCAACAAGATGTCTTGTGCTAGCCAGTTCTTAGTTTTGATAATTGATGGGTGAGTGATTAGAGCTGATGGCAAGCTTTCTTAAGGCAATACTATCTATGGGTTCATGAGGGAATTCATTGATGGGTGAGGGATTAGAACTTATGTCAAGCTTGTTTGAGGTAATGCTATCTAAGGATTCATGATGAATTTATCTCGGTCCACAAGACTCTCATTATTTTCATAGGGGTCATGTTCTTCTTGATTGACAAAACTAGCATCATCATGATCAAAGAAGGGGTTGTTAGGTCATCACTTGGAGATTCATCAAAACAAAATGAAGTCATAATTTTGAATTTAAACTTGAGATAAAATTTGATGGGGGCTAGATTAGCTTAGGATTATATTATATTAGACGTAGATAGGGTTTCTTGGAATGTAATTGGATAAAGGATCAATAATCAAGACCTTTTAAGATGATTTGAGTTGATTAATGCTTTATATTTCAGATAGGCTAATTTCCTAAGCAATTTTGATTTAATGTAAGATATTTATATTGATTGGGTTTCGATTCGTGTTGATTGGATTAAGGGATGATTGATTAGGGATTATATTCATATTTGGATGAGTGGATTGGAGTTCATTGAGATGTCCTTAGAATTTAAACTTTTTCTTGTTTTCAATTTTATTACCTAAAGTTTTGGATTATGATGTAGATTGGATTGTGAATAAGAATTGAACTTGGATGAGGGGATTGATTAGATTATATAATTTAGATTACAGATTAGGATGAGGGGATTTAAGATGAAAATTATGGTGGATGAAGGTTGGGAGTTTAATTAAGAGTATTTTTTATGAGTTTGATTTTGATTACTCTAGAGGTTGATTTTTATTTTGATGGCAGATTTGGATGGATGAATTATAATGAATTGGATTAGTATGGGGTGGATTAAAATTAGATATATAATTTAGATCATAAATTTTAAAATTTAGAATTGGAAAAATGATTAAAATAAATTGTAACAACTAATTATTTACAATTTGAGAGCACATAATAGGACCACAAACATGATCCAATTTAGTTGATATGGCTTAATATTGCATATAAAATTATCATTGGCACTAATATAGATTCTCACTGAGATAATATATGTATATGTAAAAGTATGTGGTGCGAAAGAATAGTGTTGGCATCATGTTATGTGAGTGCTTATGTTTGAAATTTCCTTAACTGTGAGTAAGTCTTATATTTTGAGTTAACAAAACTAAAAATAATTAAAGGGATTGCATTGAATTTTGATGATTTGATCACTAACTATCTCTTATATTTGACACAAGAAAATGTGTGAATCTATTTGATATATACCTTTTTGCTAATATTTGGTACTAAAATTAACAATAAATGTTGATTTTGTTATCATTGATACACAATATTAATAGATGATGACTAATGCTTCATTTGAGTAAGACCTAAGAAATATTTTTGTGTTATTTTAATTTCACTAATTACATCTTTTAAAGAAATTTATTTGGCGTCTCTTGGCTATGAATATCTCAAAAGTATAAGAAAGGTATAAAAAGAGTTTTTCTGTAGTGGATAAAAACTTGGAAAAAATTAGTTCACCCAAATGTAATATTTTTTTGGTTATCAAGTTAGAATAAATGCTTCATTTTGGATAATATCATAAAGTGATGATCTCTTAAGCCCTCTAGATGTGTTTTATGTGAAGAAGTGGTTGCTCATTTTTTGTTTTAGCTCTCTTTTTCCTTAGAAATATGGATTTTGTGGTGTAGAATTTAGAATATACCTATTATTTATATACCTCTTCTTTATTTGAGTTATGGGATAGCATGAGACATCCACTTATAATTTTTTTTTTTTGTTATTATGTGGGATCTTGGTCCCATTTTTATTCTATGGTGGATTTGATTAGAAAGAAATGGATAAATTTTCCAAGAGCATTAGAGTCGTCTCATTCAAGTTTATTAGGGGATAAATCTTTTATTCAAGGAGACTATCGAGACCAAGTTTTCCACTAGAGGATCTTTTCCCTCTCTTGATTCAACTAGCCATATTTAGAATGTTGTGCAAGTGAATATTTCTAAGAAGGTGAATAGTATTGATAAGTGGTTTCCACCTACTTTGGGTCTCTTCAAAATTAATATTGATGGCTCATCAAGGGGTCACCTAAGGGTATCAAAAATTTGTAGATAATCAATGTTTGGCTCATTTTTTTCACTATATATATGGGAAAATTTATAAATAATAAAATAATGTCTCATGCTCTTCTTGTAGCTTTAGCCAAAGCTTGTGAATTGGGATGGAAAAATGTTATTTGAGAGATGGAATCCATGAATTTGGTGGTTCTTTTAAATAAATGGATGTCTTCGATAATTTCCTATTAATTGTGATCTCTAGTTGAGTAGATGCCATGTTTGGTTCCTAATTTTGATTTTATTTATTTAATACATATTCAAAGCAAATGTAATAAAGTGGTTGATTGTTTGGCTAGATGGGAATCTAAAAATGTTGGTAAATGTAATGTCTAATTGGTGTTCCTTTCCTTTAGACAAATTTGAGATCCTTCTTCAATTGATTTGGCATGACTAGGGTTAATTTCTCCTTTTCAAAACTTTTTGTGGTTCCTTTGATTCCCTTCTTGATTTAATGATTATTATGTTTGGAGGGGTTAGTAGTTTTTTTGTGAAACCCCCTTGCCTTTTTCCTTGTATTTTTCTTCTTCTTTCTTTATTTATACCTTTGGATATGTGGAAATCTCTTTATTGTGTATGATTGTAGATTCTCTTTTATCAATATGTAGCGTCGTAAATTGCCACCCTTGACAATTTCACACTAGGTTTTTCTCCCTCCTACATTCTTGGACTTAATTATGGACCTAATTTCCTATGTTATGCATTTCATGGTCCATTTTAACATTTAATTGAAAATCAAAGATAGAAAGTGTTGATACAAAAGTTTGTAGGCAACAACCTTATGGGAAACTTAGCTATTGGGGGGACTTGTGCACATAGCTAAGTGACCTCTAGGATTTTATCGATGCTGACTCTTTGTTTTTTAATGGGGGGGAGAAAAGGGAAATGAAGATAAACATAAAATAAACAAATCTAAGCTAAGGCGATGTGCCAAATCAGTAATGAGATAGGTAAGCAAATTGCAGAAACAAAGGCTCAGGTAGTAATCAACGTATATCAAATGGACAATTCCTAGCACTGCAAACATAAGAGTATCAAACCATTTGCATAATATAACCCATACATCATAAGCTAATACAAAAGAGTAGCAACATGATATGTATTACGCTAAGCTATATAAAGATTACAAAAGCTTGAAATAGATGATCGTATATTTCAAAAACTGAAAGCACAATTTAATGTCCTATCAAATGCTTGAAAATACAGAGGCTGAACAAAATGGCACAGTCTGCAAGTTCAACTTTAATATCAGACACTACAGAGGCTAATTCTTAGCGCTAGGAAATTTTGTCTATCTAATAGCAACCACAAAATGAAGAAAGGGCTGCTTAAATAAGCCAACTCACTGTCTGGAGGCTCCAACAAGAAAGATGCTCCAACGAAGTCACCAACGAGAAATATTCCCCAACACTGGCACTAACAGAAAGAAGGAAAGGAAGCATGCCAACAGGGACATTCCGAGGAGAGAAGGGCCATGTAGCAGCAAAAGGAAGGGACACGCGACAACAAAATGGAAACAGTTGCAACAACCATCGAACAAAAACAACAGACACCCAAACAATCGCCACGCGGAAAGCTTCCGGCATAGGTAACTGTAGTGTGGGCCCCATTCGAACAAAAAGCAGGCGGAGGCGACGTGTCAAGTAACTGGAGCCCGTCAGAAGGAAAAAGAAGCATCTCGAAAGAAAGCTCCGATAGGACGCCACGTGGTGGCGGCCAGAAAGCTGTGAGTGGAACCAAAACAAAAGGCGAAGCGCGAAGGAAAGAAGGCGAAGGAAAAGAGCGGTGTGTGAATAAATATTCACAGCTTGGCAACTCACAGGGACATTTCGCCTACAAAATGAGAATCCCCAGATCATGGCCTTGCATACCACTCCCACCTCCAATGGACTAATCGCTCACAGCTTGGAGAGAGCAGCTTGAAGGGACGTCCAAACCTCATTCGATGGTGCAGAGAGAGTGTACAAGCTTTCATGTGCCATGTTTAAATCAATAATTGCCTTAAAAGGCAATCCACCAAATATTTTTGCCTCAAACTCAAGCTGGAAGAAGAGTTGTGCCAACTGATGCACCATGTTCTCGATATTGGCGACAGTCGGAGGTTGATCGAAAGATTGGAATACAGATAAATCTTGTTTTTTCTCCTCAATCCTCTTGATGATATGTTCTATGCTTGCCACCTTTTGGTCATCCAAGAAGGGAAATGGAAGCCCTCGCTGAGTTAGTCGGGAAAATTTAGCCTGCATATCATAGGTAATTTGAGTCAGCTTTTCTCTGCACTCACTGGCATGCTGGGTGGCCTCATGCATATAAATGAGAACATTCACGCTCATGGCCGCTGTTGTTCGGTCCTCGACTGCCACACTGCTCAATGCCTCATCGGAAGCTGTATACAATTTGCTCAACAATTGCCTGGCCTCCGAAACTCTATCAGAAGTTATTTCTTGCACCTGTTGCATTGTTTCACCAACCACCCTGCATAAGTTGGTAGCATGCGCCATAAATTTGAGAGTGGGCTACAAGGTAAGGCATAGTGATTTAACCTTATCCCAGTATGATGCATGTAGTTCTTTGGCTATTTCTAGCGGGTTCATTTGGGATGCAAGAGGCTTGGATCTCAAAAGGTCCACCTCCGCAACTTTGCTGCTCGATTATGCTTTCAACTTCGTAATGCTTCCCTCCAAGACATAAATCTGATTCCTTAGAGCAGTATTTTCCTCCTTCTCCCTCAAGGCTAACTCAGTCTGTTTTTGCTTTTTTGTTTCTTGCTCCAATGCAACGTTTATTTCATTTACCTCATCATTGGTACTCTGCCGGAGCTATTTCAAACCATCACTTACTTGCTTCAATTCATCGCGGAGGGCCACCTCGGTCGTTCGGGATTGCTCAATTTCTCTCTGCAGGGCTAGAACAACCTCCGCACTCAGAGCTTGAAGTTCAACGGCCTGCTTTCAAAGGAATTCCTTTCATCCTATAGCCGATTGATTTCATTCTCCTGAGCCTTATGCTTATTTGAACAAATATCCACCTTTCCTTTCAGGTCTTTCATTTGTTCATGTTTCTTCTTCATCTGGCGACTGAGTTTGAGGAAATCTGTTGTCACCACCTTTTGGGTTTCTTCCATTAATTCTACCTTGTCTTGTGGACGAGCCTGTTGTAAATCAAGTCCTACGACATTGACATAATAATCATTTGGCTGCATTTCTCTGAACGACTTGATGACATTGGGTGTCACATTCGCAAACATCAACGAATTTTGACTTTCGTTGAACACAGTCTGCATAAGGGGTTCCGCAGGTTTGTTTGCATTCTTTGCCCTTATTTTTTGTATTTGGCTAGCTCGGGCACTTTTGGAAACATCCACCTATGAGAAATACTCTTGGGGCGAAATACCTAATCCACCAGTGAAAGGAAACTCCCGAGGAACTGCTAATGGGAATGACAACGTGCTCATCGTATTAGCGGATTTGCTAGGTCTCACAACAGTTATCGGGGAAAAAGGTGGGATAAACTGATTGCTCTGAGATGGTGAAAACATAGCGGGGAGCAAGGCCAAGAAAGTAGCCACTTGACGCTGAGGCATGGGAGATACAAACTGTTGACTTAGTTTTCTAAGATGTGTTGCCATTACTTGTACCTTAGGGGTAGTGGACATAGGAGGAGATGAACGGGGACCCCTAGGGGAACCAATGTTGACCTACTCCAGATGACCAGTGAGAGGAACAACTAACGCGAGTGACATGGTAGAAGCAGGCGTGGAGGAAACTAAAGACATCGAAGAGAGAGAAGGGAAGAAATGTACCTAAGTTTCTTGATGATTTGTAGTGCAGACACAACTACCTCTTCACACTGTTCTTCTCCTCTTCTTCCTGCTTCCCCTGCCCAAGGTCTCTTCTCTGGCGAGGAATCATTGAGGTCCAAAATAACCTTTTGACGACTCCTAATAGAGCCTGACCTCTTCTTCCCTGATCTAGAGGAGCTAGTTGGCTCCGACAATTGTGTATTTGAAGAGTCTTCACGTTGAAACTGCTGTCCACTGACTGTCTCTCCTCGCACATGACCTTCTTCAATCATTGGAGCCTTTTGGGCTACTTCTTCTTCATGCTCTAGGGCTACTTTCTGCCTCACCACACTTCTCATATTCTGAAGGATTAGGAGAATCATCACTGTCTGAATGCACACGACACCAGGCCTCATCAAATTGGTTGTCCGAGTCCACTTCCTGAAAGTGCCTGGTAGTCTTTTTAATCTCTTGTCTATAAATCCAAAAATCTTTAATCTTTTCAGGCTTCCAACCGAGCCTTGCTAATTAGCTATAGAGGAATTGATTTATTATATGGTTCGGGTTAGGCCTAGCCACTATATGATAAAAATTCAACCAAGGTGGTCGACTCGAGCTAGAAGGAATGTGCTCGAGGCCAACGTATAACTTCTCATTTCCCTCATCTGCATTTCTCTGAGGGTCCCAAAATGACCGAGGCTGGTGAGGGATCTTGATCCCTACCTCTGCCAAATTACCTACTGGATTATAGTGCCATGTATCATAGATAATCACCAATTTGAGGTGACCTAACTTGGAATACAACACTTCAAAACTGTTCACCCTCAGACTCTTCTTCTTGACCAATGCTACAGAGCCAAACATGATTGGCAACGTCAGATAGAAAGTTAGATGTTTTCCTCCCCAGTAATCATTTTCAATATTACATAACTGCTTGAAAACCTTTGAGGCCAGCACCCTGTCTAAAACAAAACGCGTGAGCCGGAAAGGCTCTTAGACGAAACCCTGCATGTGGAGCATTGTAATATTTGAACCAAAAAACCAATCGCAAGGTGGTACAAGGCCTCTCATCCATGATATTTGACTCTGTGTCAAGCTTCTAGACCTCTTACCTCCAGTTTGATCCAAAGCTCTTAACTTCGGAGCTAGGAATGCGTCTGAAAACATGTAATAATCAAAAGTTTTTGAGAGGACAGGAGTCCAGGTCAAAACT
Source organism: Sequoia sempervirens (assembly GCA_007258455.2). Lineage (NCBI taxonomy): Eukaryota > Viridiplantae > Streptophyta > Pinopsida > Cupressales > Cupressaceae > Sequoia > Sequoia sempervirens. Next base: position 180,108 of record VDFB02125775.1, on the reverse strand, counting down.
GGCTTTCTAGCACCATTTTCATCAAATACTACCAGGGGCAAAAATTGCTGGAAATAATCCGGGTTCTGATGTAAAATCATGTGGGCCAAGAAAGAAGAATACCTGAACTTGGAACCAAGCACAAACTCCTTTAGCTGTCAGCACATCCTCTCCACAATGACTTTCACAAAGTCCATTAGTAGAGGCTCTTTATTCTTTTTCAACATAAAGCCTATGCTCATCTGGAAGTCTGAGAATTCCCTATCTGTATCCAACCTACACACAAATGCCAACATAGAGAAGACAGAAGCTGTGCCTACTTTAAAAGCAACTAGATTAAGAGGAAAGCTAGGAGGGATAGATTTATCTGATGGCTTACCCGTTTTGGCATTGAAAAATTGCTAGTAAGATCGAAATCCTCAACGCCTTCAAGAGCATTAAGAGGGATGGACAACATATCCTGGAGAGCTTGGTGATAGATTACCACCCTAAAATTATGGCCACTTATAGTTCTTGAATTGGCGTCGAAACTTTTAGCATAGGCAGCCACAATCTCCGAACAGTAGTGCACCAAAGGAACCATGCACTGATGGAGACTGCAATTCCACAGTCGGCTAGGAAAAGGATCACTGATCTTTTTCATTTTTTCGCATGCAACCTCTCTTAAACCTTTGGGGTTCTAAGATAACTCTGGATCTCAGACATTATCCCAATCCTCTGAAACCAAAGCTTGGTTTCTAGGAGAAATTGTGTTTAACATTTTCTGGTCTGCCAACTTAGTGCAGGGCCATGAAGGTCTAGCTGGAATGCCTGGGGTTGCATAAGAAACCTGGTTGTAGATATTCATGCAAGGCGCTAGCATCCTTCGTTCCTTAATGTTGTTAGTGGCAATGGCCTGAGTTGAGCTCTCTGCAATTTCAACCATTTTACCTGTATTTCAAAGGACTTTGCTGCTTAGCTTTTGAAATCCTTTCTCTGTCTCTACAAATGACTAAGGCAGTTACACACTTTTCCAACCTCGCACAATTAATGCCTTCCGCACGATGCTCCTATCTATCTTTTTTATTTTAAAAAATATCGGATTAGCAAGGGTACACGCTATCTTTCACATTGATTATGCCATGCACCACTAACCCTTTTGTGCGTGTGGAAAAGCCGCCAACTTGCCAAAGGACTTCACACATAAAGAGATGTGACCTCACACATGGTAGCTCTAATTTTTCTTGGAAAAGGTACCAAATCAGCAACACCATATCTTTTCGCAAGCTTTTGCATTTAATGATTACTTGATTGTAACAAGGCACATCAACCAGTGACTTCACCTTAAGAGATTTTCTTTGATTTAAATAGGATGGAAACATTCCTTATGGCGACAAATGGCTCCTTCTCTACCTTTTAAAAAGTCTTAATTCGAACAAATTGAAATTGCATTTGATTATATTCATTATTTCACACGCCGCAACACAACTTGTCAGGGCTCCTTCATACAATTTTCCTCTGACATAAACATACCTTGCTCAATTAGGGAAGCCTCTCCCTATCTATAAAAGGAACCCCTTGGCATTTTAGCAATCCATATTTGAACTTAACATTTCTTAGCAACTGGCCCTAGGATATAGTTGGTAGCTTTAGTACTTGGCGAGAGTAGCAGTAGTCATGGAAACACCAATTAGGCTTACGTGCAAGAAGACCCAAGCTGCCTTCTTAGGAAAAATTAGGTGTAGGCGACTAAAAAACATAACTGGCATGAAGAAACTTCTGTATGTGAAAGCCATAAAGTGGGTTCTAGGTAGAGACTGCGTAGAATATGAGGACCAATATAGAGTGAAAACCAGTATCAGTTCCCACTTTGTAGCTTCTCTGTTAGACATTGGCTTTTCTACGAGGAAGATTCTGAGGCTGACAAAGCACATATTTCCCAAACGCTACCTGGAGGGGTTGGAGAACATCATGAGAGCTGTTGAGATCGGCCGCGGAATCCCATCTATTCGCAACCTATGCCAACTTACTGAGGGAGGAGGACTTGTCAACTAGGCCCTTTCTGCGTGGCTTTGAGAGCTCTTGAAACTCATGAGGAACATCGCCACAAAGTCCGTGCCACCTACCATTTCCTGATGAGGATGCACAACATCAAACCCTTTTGCAAGGTGCAATGGTATGAGAATTTTGAGAGAATGGTGTTTCCTCATCGTGCACCACCTGCTGCCATTGTTGGACCCTTGAATGCCTGAAGAGGCATCCAAAAGATCCCTCTTCCTTTTTGTATTTGAAATATTCTCTGCAACACTTTTCAGCGACAATATATGTATTTTTTAGAACATGGCTATGGGCCCTATTACATCAATATGTATACAGATGTAAATATCTCTATAATAAATACAATACATGATATTTCCTATAGTCCAGTTCCTTTCTTCATTTTATCTCATTTCCATGCATCAATGTGGTTGTTGATTTTAAGAAAGCACTGAGAATGGCCCAAAACTAACAAAGCAGGGAAAATATATACATATTTACACACTGCAAAAGCCGAATTAATTGAATTTCTTGAGGTGTATTCCATTAACTAGAATACCCAAGGCCTCACCCTCCGTTTCCAACTCGAACAAGTTGTGCTGCTTGAACTGTGTGATTTTGAATGGTCCTTCCCAAAGACTATCAAACTTGCCATGTTGACCAGGTTTCGCTTTGCGCTCATTAAATTTGAGCACCAAGTTCCACATTGCAGACCCTGGTTAGATATTTTCTTGTCGAACCATTTCTTTACCACTTGCTAGCGGCTAGTCATTGCCTCGAGAACATGCTCTCGTTTCTCCTGAACCTCAAGTAATTTTTCCAACCATACCTCCATCGCTCCATCTTGCTCGATTTCTAGAGACTTGAGTAAATGGATTGCAGGGATTTCCATAGAGATTGGCAACAACACCTCCTTCTCGTATACTATCTCGTAAGGAGATGTTTTCAATATTTGTTTCTACGTGATACAATCTGCCCATAGTGTTGTTCGAAGGTGTTTATGCCACTCACTTTGATGTTCCGAACCTATTCTCTTGATCAACCGAAGAAGATTCTTGTTTGTAGATTCGGCAAGGCCATTTCCTTGTGGATAGTAGTTGGAGGATGTCTTTAGGAAGACTCCATATTTTAGTGCAAATTGGCTGATTTTGGAGTCAAAAAAAGCTCTGGCATTATCCAAGATAATTGTCTTTGGTGGGCCAAACCTGGCTACCAGTTCTTCTAGGAAGTTCATAATTTTGCCTCAGTTGCATTTTCAAAGGTACAACTTCAGTCCACCTAGTGAAATAGTTAGTTGCCGTCAGGATCCATCTGTGTCCAGTTGATGAAACCTGGTTGATCATGCCAATGAAGTCGAGACCCCATTGAGAAAATGGCTCATCCACTACAATTGGTTTCAATGGCATGCCAACATTTTTCCTTTTCCCAACAAAAAACTAACACTCGTTGCAAGACCTCACCAATGAATACGAGTCCTTAAATAACGTCGGCCATAAATAACCAGCACACATAATCTTGATTGCAGTAGTTTTTGCTGAAAAATGTCCTCCGGTTGGGCCACTATGGTACTGCTCCAATATCCTTTTTGCTTGCTCTTGTGTCACACATCTTAACAAGACACCATTGAAGTTTCTCTTGAAAAGAACTCCCTCCAAGAGTACATAGCCATTACTCTATAGTCGATAAAAGCGCCTTTTAAATGATGGAAGGTAGGTCGGGTACCTTCCTGTTTGCATGAAATTAATTCATTCATCCAGCCAATCATCTCTGGAACTCTCTTCATTCAGCAGCATGGGTTCTGGGACTTCAACCTCAATTATTGCTTCGTTGTTCCCAACCAAATATTTGCACAGTCCCTTCCCTTTCACAGTATTGACTGGCTTGATTTCGATGTCATACTCAAGAATCTTGGTTATCCAGTTAGCCTGCTTCTCAGTGATTTCACCTTCCATAATATATTCACACATGCTAGGGTGCGACACACAAACAATCACCTTGTTGCACGATATGAGGTGTCAAAACTTCTTCAAACCCTTTACAATAGCAAAAGCTTGCTTCTCCACAAATTTGTACTTCACCTCATAGTATTTTAAAGTGCACAAATAGAATGCAATGGGAAATTCTCTTTTATCTTCATTGTCTTTCTGCATCAGGATAGTAGCGATACTCGTGCTACCACCAAAGACGTACATGAGGAAGTATTTTGACAAATCTGGATTAACCAACATGAGAGCTGAAGAGATGAATTCTTTAATCTGTTTGAAAGATTTTCTGGCTTCCGCTATCCATTTGAAAGCTTGGTCCTTTTTCAACATCAATGTGATGGGTCGAAGAATCCTTGTGAAGTCCGGTATGAATTGGCTGATGAAGTTAACCTTTCCCAAAAAAGATTGAACTCCTTTTTTGTTGACGGGTAAAGGGAGTTCTTTGATCGCTTTAACCCTTTTCGGGTCGATGGAAATACCTTCCTTCGAGACTACATAACCCAACAATTTCCCTTGTGGGACCCCAAACACACATTTCTTCAGGTTTAGAGAAATTTTGAACTCCTGGCACTTCTAGAAGACAAGCTTGAGATGATCAAAATGATCTTCAACAGATTTTGAGAAAACCGTTAGGTCATCTAGATAAATAAGAACGATCTTATTTATCAAATCCCTAAAAGTAGTGTCCATAGCTCGTTGGAAAGTGGCTCCAGCATTTGAAAGTCAGAAGGGAATTTTAGCATAAGCGTATGTTCCCCACTTGGTGGTAAACACCGTTTTGTGCTGGTCCTCCTCCTTCACTTGAATCTGATTATAGCCGGAGAAACCATCTAACATTGAAAACATCTCGGAACTAGCAACTATTTGCAGAATTGCCTCCATGTAAGGTAGAGGGTAGTGGTCCTTTAGAGACGCTCTGTTTAGGTCTTGGAAGTCAACGAGCAGTCGTATATCACCATTCTTCTTCCAGACCGGCACCAGGTTAGACACCCAAGTACTGTGTTTGATCAGCAACACTATCCGAGATTCAATCAACTTCTTTAATTCTTGAGCCATTAATGACTTGATCTTTGGATTTACTGGCCTCTGCTTTTGACGCACGGGTTTTGCTCCCTCTAGTAGCTCAATGGTGTGTTGGATAGTCCCAGGATCATATCCCTTAAGATCATCATATGACCATGCTACCACATTCAGATACCTCTCACAAAAATATTTCAACCTTTCTTTATTCTTCTGTGAGACTCCTTTTCTGACCTTAAGCTTTTTATCTTCTCCGATGTGCAAATCAGCGTAATCTCTTTTATCAGCTACAAGCTTTCTCTTGTCTTTTCTCACATCAACAGAATCAAACAGATTCTTGAGAGTAACCAAACCTCTGGGGAGCTTGTTTGACTTAAGCTGGACCACTTGCTCTTCATAGGCCTCAACGATCTTTGGCTGTAATTGGTCAACAAATTCTCTGGACAATTGGAGAAATGATGCGATATGAGCATCACTATGAAACACTTGCCAGTTTTGATCATTATTTGGGATTGCAGGCCACATGATCACCCACACGGAATGTTTGTTATCAATTAACTCGAAAGCTAGCTCAAACTAAGATCCGACCTCTGCCATTCGGTCTGCTTCAGAGTTTTTCTCTCTAGGTACGACTTGGATGTTGAATGCCTCAAAGCCTTCAATCAAGTCCCAAACCCTATGTCGGTATGATTGTATACGAACATTCTTGGCAGCTGATAGCCCTCAGATTTTGTTAAACACCAATTCTGAATCTCTAAACACCTATATCTGCTTTATACCCATTCGTTCCGCTAAACTCAAGCCATGGACAAGGCCCTCATACTTAGCTTTGTTGTTCGAGCACGCGAACTGGAAACAATATGACCTTAAGGTCTTTTCTTTGGACAGAGACACCAAACATATTCTGACACTAGCTCCTACTCTGTATCTTGCTCTGTCAAAGTGCAAGGTCCATAACTCTGAGGTCCCTTCACTCTCAGACTCTTTAGTCACTCTGGGAATAATCTGATCCTCCTCATGTATGACGTATGTTCCTAGCCCAGTTGCATGATAATTTCCAAAAGGGTCTGAAGTTATAAATTCATTCAAGATAGCTTCCTCATTCTCAGTCCAAGAACTGCTTGCTTCTTCATCCTCAAGAAGTTCGACATTAGGCATCTCTCCCGGGGTAATTGAGGCATGTGCTGCCTCAAAATTGATCATGGCTTCATCAACCACATGCTCGAAATGTAAAGGTTCTGACAATATCTTCATCTTAGCTCCATGTTTGGTTCTTAGGATTAGGTGCGACTAGTCCAAAGAGAGGTAACCTCCAAACTTTTGCAGTGATTTCTTGGGATAGACATATCCCAAACATAGTAGGGACGTCAATGAGCACAGTATCTTGATTCACAGTAATGCTGGGGCAAGAAAATAATGTCATAGGAAATCCTTTGATTACTCTGATGGTTTCAACCTTGTTCCCGTCGAGTTGCATAACTCCCTTCTTAAGAGGCTCGTATTCAAGTCCCAGAGCTTCAGCTACTTGCTTGGGCATGACGGTGGTGCTAGCACCAAAGTCAACCATACAATTATGCTGTAGTTTCTTACCAATGATAAGTGTTAGAAAGAAGGGCTTGGGTTTAGGCTTACCCTCTTTTTCGGTCTGATTTTCCATTGATTGATTTTCCAAAATTCTATTCGGGCCTAGATTGGCTGTCTTATCTTTTGAGGGCTGCTCAAGCATCTTCATGCCCTCTTCTCCCGATAACACCTTCTGTAATAGTAGCTTTTGCTTCGGGATGGCCAGGATATCCCACAAAGAAACATTAGTAGAAGATTTCTTTAGTTGTTCCACCATGTTGAATGGCGTACGTGACTGCTGAGCTATGGTAGCTAGCTCCTTCTATCTCATAGCTGGTACATCCGGTTGTTTGGCAACTGTCAGAGTGGTCGTGGGAGCTTTTTCTTTCGGAGGAGGTGGATTCTTAGAACCTAGAACAATGGCCCCAGATTGCTGCGGAACTGATGACACAGTTGCCGATGGACTGGGCATTGGATTAGGTGCCTGTTTAGTTTGCAAGGACGTTAACTCTTTAGTGAGCCTCTGCTTGGAACATGTATTGTAGTCTGACTGTACTTGCAGCACCTAGGTCACCAAAATATTGTTCGGGTATGCTGACTCCTCTTCCTCCATCCAAGAAAAGAGTGCCTAGTCCAGAGCTATATCTAGCTCCTACTCTATAGACATTCCTTGCATTTGAGCGATGAGAACTACATTCTCCATTTGTTGAGAGGCATAGGCATGACCTCCAGAATCGGGCATGATGACTTGACTACGTTGGTCTGCTACCTTTTTTTGTAAATTCCCTCGTGGGAAATTTCAGGGCTTGTGTGCATCATTGCAAGGGAAGCACCATGGATTAATCTCCTCAGAAAGATTATTTTGTCCCGCTACCAGCTCTTTATTCGAACTAGGATAGACAGTCTGCATCGGCATAGTCACGGGCATGACCTAACTGCTCTGTTGAGCTTGGGTATTATTGCGCAATCTATGTTGCCATTGATTTTGCTTAAAAGGAGGTTTCCCGCCTTGGTAGTTTTGGTAAGCAGGCTTCTGGTAGGCATATTGTTGCTGCTTCATATTGGTTAACTCATTTGTCACAGTTCACAACTGCTCTCTCATGTCACTCACCTTAGCCACCAGTGGGTTAGGCATTAGAGCCAAGCTCAACGTCATTCCCAGGTACACATACATAGACTGTGGGGGGTGGGAACGTTGGTTGAAGCTACCTCTGGTTCTGTTGTGGTCAATTCTGGGAACTATGGCATGATAGGTCGCGGTGCCAACTTTCCGATGGCAATAAGATTGTTCTTCGTGGTGATGGCAAGGCTATATGCATCGGGTAAGGTATTTCCACTGAGAGATTGCAGCATCACAAAAATATTAGCATTTATAGACTTCAGATAGAACATGAACTCTAGATTCGGGGGTGGCCGATTTCTGACAAGGAACCTCTACCAAGTCGAATGAAACCGAGCATTGAAATCGGCCAAAGCTTCATGAGGAGCCCGCTTTATATTAGCTAGCTGGTGATATAACGAAGATCTGTCCCCATTATTTGAGAAGCGCTCATAGAAAGGATCTCCGAGCTAATCCCAAGTTCCAATTGTATTAGCCAGAAGAGTATGATACCAGTCTAACACCTTCCCTCTAAAAGAGGCTGTGAGCAACCACAAAGCCACATTCTGGTTAGTAATGCCATGAACTAGACATACATTAGCCACATCTTGTAAGTGCTCCATTGGAGTTTTTGAATCATCCCCAGTGAACTTTGGGACAACTTTTAAAGTGAAAGTTGGGATTGAAGCCCACACTATGGGTGGTACAGGGGCTATCAAAGGGCTACCAGCATCCTAGGCTACAAAATTTCTAGCCATCTACGCAAGGGACAGAGGAGAAGTCAAAGGAGAAGTGTTAGCGTGCTGACTTCTCTCCTTGATTAAAACTAGTGGTGGTACGAGCAGGCTAGGGAATCTTGCGGTTTGAGACCTAGTGATGAGCCTATGGCTCATACACACTTTTGGATTGTGAACGTTTTAGTTTGTCCCACCGGGCGTGCCAGAAAAAGAACTGTTGATGGAAAAGTTTGTAGGCAACAACCTTATGGGAAACTTAGCTATTGGGGGGATTTGTGTGCATAGCTAAGTGACCTCTGAGATTTTATCGAAGCCGGATCTTCATTTTTTAATGGGGGGGAGAAAAAGGAAATGAAGATAAACATAAAATAAAAAAATCTAAGCTAAGGCGATGTGCCAAATCAGTAATGAGATAGGTAAGCACATTGCAGAAACAAAGGCTCAGGTAGTAATCAACGTATATCAAATGGACAATTCCTAGCACTGTAAACAAAAGAGCATCAAACCAGTTGCATAATATAACCCATACAACATAAGCTAATACAAAATGGTAGCAACATGATCTGTATTATGCTAAGCTATATAAAGCTTACAAAAGCTTGAAATAGATGTTCGTATATTTTAGAAAATGCAAGCACAATTTAATGACCTATGAAATTCTTGAAAACAGAGAGGCCGAACAAAATGGAATAGTCTACGAGTTTAGCTTTAATATCAAACACTACAAAGGCTAATTCTCAGCGCTAGGAAATTTTGTCTATCTAACAATAACCACAAAATGAAGAAATGGCTGCTTAAATAAGCTAGCTCACTAACTGTAGGCTCCAACAAGAAAGATTCTCCAGCGAAGTCACCAACAAGAAAGATTCCCCAGCACCAACACCAACAGAAAGAAGGAGAGGCAACATGCCAACAGGGACATTCTGAGGAGAGAAGGGCCACACAGCAGCAAAAGGAAGGGACACGCGGTAGCAAAACAGAAATAGTTGCAACAACCATCGAACAAAAACAACAGACACTCGAACAATACGCTGAAAGCTCTTGACATAGGTAACTGCATTGTGGCCCCCATTCGAACATAAAGCAAGTGGAGGCGACATGTTAAGCAACTGGAGCCTGATAGAAGGAAAAAAAGCGTCTTGAATGAAAGCTCTGATAGGACGCCACGTGGCGGCGGCCGGAAAGCTACGAGCGGAACCAAAACGAAAGGCGAAGCCTTGAAGGAAAGGACTACGAAGGAAAAGAGTGGTGTGTGAATAAATATTCACAAAAATTTAACATATGCATTTAATATTTTGCTTTCGACACTTTGGATCTCAAAAAAGGAGGGATCTAGTCTAGGGTGCCCTCCACCCTATACCTCTTAAGTTGGCACAAAATTTGAATATGTTGGTGTTGGTAATTTATTATTTGAAATTCAAATTCTAATTGTCATCAATCAAGATTTAATTTTTGAGAAATTAGAAGAATTACATATAAATACAAAGTATTTTTACCATTTTATTCCTAGCAATTTTATTTAAGAAAGTGAAAGTTCTAAAGATCAATTCAAGAATAGTGAAGAGTGGAATTTACAGAATTATTGCAAAATTTCATCATTCAAGCATCATGTCAAGTTTTATGTGAGTTTGTTCATGTTTTTGCATGCATTTCATTTTCGAGTACTAATGCTTGTAGGTCTTCAAAATCAAATCAAGTCATTTCGCAATCAATTCATGAAGGTGATGATCATGAATTCAACCAATCAAGGAGATCAAACTTGAGTGGCGAGTTGCAATAAGTTGTCAATTCATTACTCGTTATCAGTTAGCCTCTATCCCTCAAAGGACACACTCATTTTTATCATCAACTTTGTCATTGTGGAGGTAGAAATATCAACATGAGGTTTGATTGAGGTAAGTCCCTATATGGCACAACCCTTTCCCTCACTTTATGTGTGCATGTTACAAATATAAAGAGGATTGGAGGAAGATTGAAGACAATTTGTTCATTCATGCATCATTAGTCATACAAGTTGACAAGATACAAAATCTACATTATCTTGAAACAACAAATGAAGATCCAACAAACAAACCTAGAAGGAAGAAGCTATATAGACCAAGGACCTTAGGCTTGTGAAAGAAGTTTCTAGATCTAGGTCCTCGGTCTAGGGCGTCCTTCACCCAAAATCAACTCAGATTTAAACCCTAGGTGCATCAATGTCTACCTTCTACTTTTCTGGAATTTAAATTTTTTATGTGCTTTCAGTTTGTCATAATTCATATCAGAATGTTGCATTTGCATAGTTTAACTAGTTACATCATTACATCACATCAAAATTCAATCTCTAAGACTCCCAAAAAATTTAGAACTAAGGTTGATTGACTCACCTTTTAGGTTGTAAGTTAATCTGATACCCTTGACAATTTGAATTCCAATGTTTATGAAAAAGTATTAATCTTAGTGATCTAACCATTAGACCTAAGGTCACTTTTTTTTTTTTTTAAGGGGTAAACGCTTTTGACCGGAGCTATGAACCAGAATACAACCATTCAACAATACCACCCCAACGGGGTTTGAACCTTGGTGGCAATAACAACAATGCCACCATTAAACCATCACACCATGCCAATACTGGCACCTAAGGTCACTTTTTCAATTAAACACAATATAGTATATCTTTTTGCCCCAATATATATATTCAAAAATATTTTATGATGATACTTTTAAATACTACTTTAAATGTATAACTCAAATCTTTAAATGCCTATATTAACAAATAACAATAAAATTATAAATTTTAATTTTAAAATTAAAGATGAAATCATGATTCTAGTCTAACAAAAAAACATAAAATCATAAATATAATTCCATCCCAAAAAACTAAAATCATACAAAATTTAAACTAAAAAGTATTGCATGTCAAAGGACCAAACTTAAACTTAAGAACAATGAACATAACATAAAAGCTAAATAAATTATGTTAAAGTTACAATATCTATCTCACAAAATAATGTAAAAATGAAAGGGAATAACAAATTAATTTTCTCTTTATACATACTAGCACATATATATATATATATATATATATATATATATATATATATATATATATATATATATGATAGATATCCTTCTCAAGGGGCCTATTTTTTAATCAAATTTTCACATAAAAATTGAATAGGCACCTCAAGAAGGATATCTCTCGGCGTATTATATATATTATTAAATATATATATGCTAGTAGTAGTCCCGACACATGTAATATCTTAAATAAATTATTTATATATTAAATTATTATAATAATTAATATATTATAATATGATAGTATAATATTTGTAATTATATTTTAAAAATAATATATATAATTTAATATTTAAATGTTAAGTTAAAATATATAAATATTATTTTAGTATATTTATAATATTATAATAAAAAAATATTATATCATCAATATTTAGTTAGGATTATTCAAAAAATATTTAGTTAGGAATAGGGTTAGGGTTAGGTCTAGAGATATAGTTAGGGTTAGAGTTAGAGTTAATATATAGTTAGGATTGGAGTTAGGGTTAATATTAGGATGAGAAACAAGGTTTGCATCAAAATTAGGGTTAGGGTTATCATCAAGATTAGCTTAGGATTAGGGTTCGGGTTACCATGAGGATTAGGGTTACAATTAGGTTTAGGGTCAAGTTTAGGGTTAATAGATATAGTTAGGGTTGGGGTAATAATTGGGGTTAAGGTTATCAGGATTAGGGTTATAGCTATGTTTTGGATCAAGTTTAGGGTTAGGATTATGGTTAGGTTTAGGTTAAGAGATATAGTTAGGCTTAGGGTTGAGGTTAGGATTAGGGCTAGAGATATAGTTAGGGTTAGGGTTAGGGTTAAGAGATATAGTTAGGGTTAGAAATACGGTTAACATTATGATGAGGGTTAGGGATTACATCAAAATTAGGGTTAGGGTTAGCATTAGGATTAGGGTTACATTTAGGTTTGTAGTCAAGTTTAGGGTTAATAGATATAGTTAGGGTTGGGGTAATAATTGGGGTTAAGGTTATCATGATTAGGGTTATAGTTATGTTCTCGATCAAGTTTAGGGTTAGGATTATGGTTAGGTTGGGGTTAAGAGATATAGTTAGGTTTAGGGTTTAGGTTAGGATTAGGGATAGAGATATAGTTAAGCTTATGGTTAGGGTTAAGAGATATAGTTAGGGTTAGAAATACAGTTAACATTAGGATGAGGGTTAGGGTTTGCATCAAAATTAGGGTTAGGGTTAGCATGGAGAATAGTTTAGGATTAGGGTTAGGATTAGCATTAGGATTAGGGTTACATTTAGGTTTAGGGTCAAGTTTAGGGTTAAGAGATATAGTTAGGGTTAGGGTAATAGTTGGGTTAAGGTTATTAGGATTAGGGTAAAGAGATATAATTAGGGTTATGGTTAATGTTAAGGTTAAGGTTAAGGCTAGATATATAGTTACCTAATTAGGGTTAGGGTTGAGATTTAGTTAAGATTAGGGTTACGGTTAGCACTAGGATGAGGCTTAGAGTTAGCATCAAAATTAGGGTTAGGGATAGCATCAAGATTTGCTCAAGATTAGGGTTACAGTTAGGTTTAAGGTCAAGGTTAGAGTTACGAATAAGGTTAGGGTTAGGGGTTGCATAATTGTTATGGTCATGCTTAGGGTTAGGTTTTGAGTTAGAAATATCATTAGGTTTAGGATTAGAGATTTAGTTAAGAATAGGGTTAGGGTTAGGGTTAAGAGACATAGTTAGGATTAGGGTTAGGGTTAGCATCAAGATTAGGGTCAGGGTTAGCATCAAAATTAGGATTAGGGTTAGGGTTTGCATCAAAATTAGGGTTATCATTAGCATGAAGAATAGTTTAGGATTAGGGCTAGGATTAGCATTAGGATTAGGGTTACATTTAGGTTTAGGGTCAAGTTTAGGGTTAAGAGATATAGTTAGGGTTAGGGTAATAGTTGGGGTTAAGGTTATCAGGATTAGGGTTAGGGTTAGGGTTAAGAGATATGGTTAGGGTTAGGGTTAAGGTTAAGGCTAGATATATAGTTAGGATTAGGGTTAGGGTTGAGATTTAGTTAAGATCAGGGTTACAGTTATTATTAGGATGAGGCTTAGAGTTAGCATCAAAATTAGGGTTGGGGATAGCATCAAGATTTACTCAAAATTAGGGTTATAGTTATGTTTAAGGTCAAGGTTAGGGTTACGAATAAAGTTAGGGTTAGGGGTTGCATAATTGTTATGGTCATGCTTAGGGTTAGGTTTTGAGTTAGAAATATCATTAGGTTTAGGGTCATTATATAGTTAGGTTTAGGATTAGAGATTTAGTTAAGAATAGGGTTAGGGTTAGGGTTAAGAGACATAGTTAGGATTAGGGTTAGGGTTAGCATAAAAATTAGGATTAGGGTTAGCATGAAGATTAGCTTAAAATTAGGATTAGGGTTACAATTAGATTTAAGATCAATTTTAGGGTTAGGATTATGGTTAGGGTTATGATTTACGTCATGGTTATGGTTATGCTTAGGGTTAGGTTTTGGGTTAGAGATATAGTTAGGTTTAATGTCACTATGTGGTTAGGTTTAGGGTTAGACAATGACTTAGGAATAGGGTTAGGGTTTATATTAAGAGATATAGTTAAGGTTAGGGTTAAGATTAGGGTTAGGGCTAGAGATATAGTTAGGGTTAGGGTAAAGAGATATAGTTAGGATTAGGGTTAGGTTAAGATTGATTTGCAAACATTTATTAAATAGTTTATTAAAAATACAAATATAAATCTTAAATTTTAATTTATATAAAGTGCGTGGAGATTTATCAAGGCATTCAAAATTTTCAATTATATAGATCAAAATCAAATTTCATATATATATATTTAATTGCTATTATCATTTGTACAACATCAATTTAAAAATTGAAATTAACATTGGATAAAATGTGTAAAAATAATTTAAACATTTACTTTTAAAAATATATATATTTTTTTAGAAAAAGGAAAAAGCATGTAGATTATATTAATACTTATAAATAGTTACAACATCTGGTATAATGTAGCTGAACGTGACCAAAAAAACCTTTATAACTACTATCTATCTTCCCTCCCCTAAATGTCACTGCAAATTTACTGTTCTTTAGACTAACCAGAACTAAAAAGGCAAAGCTATAACCATATATGGATTACATTAACACATGTATAAGTGAAAAAAAAACTAATTACATTCCCTTATGAGGACCCTGGACTGAGTTTACCCCATGAACCTCTTGCACTACAACAATCCTTGTTATCACCTGAAATTGCACCCTGTTGAACCTGATGTTCAACACCTCAGTGTAACATGGGAATACCTCTAAAGATGTGGGTTTCTTGTAAGCAGAGGTCTACCTCCAGAGAAGGCTGGCTTCCTATGGTGTCACCTAACTACTGATCTTGTAAATGAAAAGGGTAGAAGGAGAATTTATTAAAACTAATGAGAACACTATCTCTATGGTGATGCACCAAAATTTACTAAGAGGACATATAACAGTTTACACACACAATTTCAGTCAATGACAAAAGCTTTGTCATACACAACTCAATCACATATGTTTTTTGCATAAATATTTCATGAAAAGGTTCATATGGCTACACTCCTAGAAGGAAGAAATAACTTCACAACTAGAGAGTATTGCATTATAACACATTTCACAACCTGCAAAATACATATTTTCTCTACGGAAAGGTGCTTAAATAAGACATAACCACAAGGAATCATACAGTTTCACAAGCAGTTTCATCAATTATACAAATGCACACAATTTAATAGAGAGATTGAAAAGGTAAAGCGTTGATACTCATTGATTTCAATGGTGAAACACTGATATTCATGCCTGTCATGAGTTACAAAACATAGCCTCTCTTCTACAAAGAACTCCACAAGTTACAAAAGAAGAAAAGCACCAGGTAAGAATTGTCTACAAAAAAGGCAAAAATGCCATATATACAAAAAGATGTCAGCCCCTAGGGCTTACAAAAATATTAGCGTTCATAAAGATCTTCCCCTAGATTCTTTTTAATGAAGTTAATGCTGCATTCAAGTGTATCCCTGCTCTCCATGTCAGTGTGAAAGATCATCCTCAGGAGAAGCCTTCAAATCTTTTGCAACCACAGTATTAACTTCATGGCCTCCGTGTCCACCCTCGAACTTCCGTGCCGAACTGCCTTGAATGCCCTGAGGTAGTATCATTAATGTCTATCGATCCTTGCTAGTTGACATCCCAGTTGTCCTTGCGGTCTCTGCCCTTCTGTTTACCGATGACACCTCCTGGATATTGAGTTGATTCATCGCTTTATTCCCAGAGCAGATCCACGTTGCTTATGTTTTGCTAATCTTATTCACAGGGGTCAAACTTCCACGGCTCTCTTGTAGCTTCCTTTGATTGGTTGAACAGATGTTACATGGGATCACCAGATGGTCAAAGGTCATTCAGACCAAATCGCATGTCGGTGAGACACTGACTGTGTCTCCCCGATGCGATTATGCCCTTCATCGGTTATCAGCATAGCTCACAACCGTCGGCAAGAGTTCATAGCGAGCCCAAAAGTCATATCGCCATCCATAGTGGCTGCCACCTAGACCGTCCGCAAGACTTATCACTTTCAGGAAGACCTCATGGTGAGCCCTCAGGAGTCATACCGATATCCCTTTCCATCGCTGAGACCTGCATCGTTCGGCGAGACCTTTCACCTATTGCATTCCTCTCTCGTTGAGCTCACTTTATTTAGGTAAGACCCTTTCGGGTCGGCGAGACATCTTGCCGAACTCTTTCATTTCGCCGAGACTTCCTCGTGTTGGTATGACATCTCCCCGAGACCACCATCTTACATCGAAGGCATTTTGTTTCGGTGAGACATCATTCGGTCGCCGAGACGTTATAGCGAGGCCCACCCCTTTTTGTGATGACATTTCTTTTCGCTGAGACCTCTCAGTGAATGTGAACCCTTCCCCCCGACGACAGCCTTATGAACAACTATCGGCAAGACTTTCATCTATCAACAACACTTTACTTCAAAGCCACCTTTGTTTCGGTGAGACCTCACATGGGTCGGCAAGACCCTATGGCGAATACAAACATCTCCCTGACAGGTCGGTCGGTACGGGGAGACCACCAATGGTCAGCAAGACCCTACATTGATGATGTCTCCTTTGCTGAGACCTCCTCTGCTCAGCCAGACGTTACGCTAAACCCAAATCTTTCGACAAGATAGTCTTGTGCACAACAGTCAGTGAGACATCACTCGGTCAGAGAGAGATATAAAATTCATGGCGATCCGAAAGTCCTACGACTGGCGCACTCAACCCAAATAGAACGCACTACTAGTCGGCAAGACAACAAAGGGTCTTGCCGACTTTCTTCTCTGATGAGTTTTATGCCCAAATTTTACCGAGGCAGGCTTTCCAATTGACCACCTTGTGAAATAGCATCAGATGCATGACCTAATCCTTGATGCAAATTCCCCATTTGGCCTTCATGAACATCTGAAACATAATCCATCCTGCCTGATTGAGCCCGCAGGTGAAAATTGGGCAACATTTCTGGCAACCTTTGCTGGATGTTTGCCTGCTGAACATGGAAACCAATAGCCAAAACTTGTCCGTTGGGCATGGAGTCACTTGATAACTCAGAGGTTGACTTAAAACATCAACTTTGTACATGGCTGTAACTCTCTTGAGACTCATTAGAACACTTGGAAACTTATTGAAAACAAGAAAGCTACATAAGTAAAACTATTTACTGTGCTGGAACAACACTTAGGAATATGAAAAATTGCAACTAAACCTACCCTATACTAACCAGTAAGAAACTGGTCAAACAAAACCATTTACAGGATGACTGAAATAACTGCCCTTTCTTTTCAAAATATAATGACTGGCATGCTTAAGGACAACTGAGTAAAAATGATACACAGAAATTTTTTTAACAAGATGATGCACTACTTCTTGAAAGAGGTGAACAAGCTTACTTACCTCACTAAACAGATCATATGTATTTTCAACCAAAGGAGGATAAGTGAACTGAACATATTCTTGCTTGTCTACCAGTGCGTCCTTGATAACATCTTCTATTGTGTCTTCATGTATGGGTGCAAGATTGATCATTGGTGTTGTATTGAACTCCATCTAGGAAAAATATCTGATAGGAGAGCCTCTAGTAAGGGTAAAGCTTGAACTTTCCTTGCTGATCTCTTTCTCATAAGCTGCCACTTTATCACCTTGCTGGCTGGAAAAACCTAATCCCTGTGGTTGACTTGGTGGAAAAATGGAAACCTCCTCAATATGTTCATGCTTTCCCAAATGAACACTCATTTCTTCAATGGAGAACAATGAAATAACTTCCTCCAACACACCTTCAATCAATACATCAGCTTCTAGCTCCTTTATGCACCAGGATGGAAGCTACTTATAATTCTTATCATTACTGGAAGAATTACATCCTGATTTAGAATTGTTTTCCTCAATAAAGGAAGGCAACAATTCTAGTGGTGATGAAATCTCAAATTCTTCTGCACAATAGAATGGAAGCTCCTCTAACTAGATATAATCTTGTAAAATAGGTTCATGAGGCTCCTCCTGTAGTTTCAACACCTCTACAAGTTGTTGCTCAAGATCGTCATAACCCTCGACTTCTTCTAATTCTTTTCCATCCAATGTTGAACAAAACTGTTCAATAATACATGTGCACAACTCTTCAAAAAGCTCAACATTGGCTTCCTCATTCAGAACACGCTCAAAAACATCAAAAATCAAACCTTGGAGGATAGAATTAGGTTCAATTTCAGGCTTTTCTTCCTGAATTAAGCCTCCATTGTCTTGCTGGTTGCCATCAATCGACAACTACCCAAATTGTTTGATGTCTTCTAGCTATTTTGAAACTGCAACCTCGCAAGTACTTTCCACTTGAGGAAGATCTTCAGTTAGTTTTGAGCTTTGAGAAGAAGCAATCTGCTTGAAGCTTGGAACTGAAAACACGTGCTCCTCCAACTTAGCAATTTCATCGTAGCTATCCATGCTAGGTTCACTCTACCTGAAACTTGGAAGCTTGTACTTTGAGGCCCCCTCCTTTTGTTTCATCTACTCATCCTTAGCTGTAACTTGTCTAACCAACAATTCCTTCTCATATATCTGCACTTCCAACTCTTGCTGACGAATGTGAGCTTGAAAGGAAAGCTCCTCTTGCTGCATATTATACTCATTTTCCCTTTCTATGTCTAACATCCACCTTTGAAACTGCAACAACATCTCCTTGATGCTACCCAACTCGGTATCCACATTGTTAGAATTTTGGGACCCACTCGGGAGGCTACAAGGCTGGCTCAAAGTGGAATTAGTATGCTGCAAGGGGAATTGAGCAGGGGTTGGAGAGTGGAAAGCATGATAGGATTGCTGATAATGCTGGTTGCAATGAGGAGAAAGGCTGTTTCGAGACTCATAACTTAAATTTTCATGAAATGGAAGAGAATAACCACTATATTGCTGATAACTAGACATTGCAAGGTAAAATATGAAGCATAAGCAAGTGTAGATAGCAAACCTCCTTAACTGTAGGTACTTGGGCTGCTGAAATCAATTGATATTAAATTGGAGTCGCCATGGTGCTATTTGCGCTACCTTCAAAGGCTGATATTGCTGAGAAAACACCAGATTTCTCAATATTTTTGAATTCCTCAATGATGCAATCGTACATGGAGTCGCCATGATTTGCTGATGTTAACCTCTGAAAGGCCTAAATTTTACTGGTTGCATATCAAAAAAACAATAATAGACATGTAATTTTCAAACTGTCTGTTTGACAGTCCCACCGGGCGTGCCAAAACTGTTATCACCTGAAATTGCACCCTGTTGAACCTGATGTTCAACACCTCAGTGTAACATGGGAATACCTCTAAAGATGTGGGTTTCTTGTAAGCAGAGGTCTACCTCTAGAGAAGGCCGACTTCCTATGGTGTCACCTAACTACTGATCTTGTAAATGAAAAGGGTAGAAGGAGAATTTATTAAAACTAATGAGAACACTATCTCTATGGTGATGCACCAAAATTTACTAAGAGGAAATATAACAATTTACACACACAATTTCAGTCAATGACAAAAGCTTTGTCATACACAACTCAATCACATATGTTTTTTGCATAAATATTTCATGAAAAGGTTCATATGGCTACACTCCTAGAAGGAAGAAATAACTTCACAACTAGAGAGTACTGCATTATAACACATTTCACAACCTGCAAAATACATATTTGCTTTACGGAAAGGTGCTTAAATAAGACAACCACAAGGAATCATACAGTTTCACAAGCATTTTCATCAATTATACAAATGCACACAATTTAATAGAGAGATTGAAAAGGTAAAGCGCTGATACTCATTGATTTCAATGGTGAAACACTGATATTCATGCCTATCATGAGTTACAAAACATAGCCTCTCTTTTGCAAAGAACTCCACAAGTTACAAAAGCAGAAAAGCACCAGGTAAGAACTGTCTACAAAAAAGGAAAAAATGCCATATATACAAAAAGATGTCGACCCCTAGGGCTTACAAAAATATCAGCGTTCATAAAGATCTACCCCTAGATTTTTTTGAATGAAGTTAATGCTGCATTCAAGTGTATCCCTACTGTCCATGTCGATATGAAAGATCGTCCTCAGGAGAAGCCTTCAGATCTTTTGCAACCACAGTATTAACTTCATGGCCTCCGTGTCCACCCTCGAACTTCCCTGCCGAACTGCCTTGAATGCCATGAGGTAGTATCATTAATGTCTATCGACCCTTGCCAGTTGACATCCTAGTTGTCCCTACGGTATATGCCCTTCTGTTTACCGACGACACCTCCTAGATATCGAACTGATTCATCGCTTTATTCCCAGAGCATATCCATGTTGCTTATGTTTCGCTGATCTTATTCATAGGGGTCAAACTGCCACGACTCTCCTGTAGCTTCCTCTGATTGGTTGAACAAATGTTACATGGGATCACCAGATGGTCAAAGGTCGTTCAGACTGAATCGCATGTCGGTGAGACACTGACTATGTCTCCCCAATGCGATTATGCCCTTCAGTGGTCATCGACATAGCTCACAACCGTTGGCAAGAGCTCATAGCAAGCCCAAAAGTCATATCGACATCCACAGTGGCTGCCACCCAGACCATCAGCAAGACTTATCGCTTTCGGGAAGACCTCATGGCGAGCCCTCAGGAGTCATACCGATATTCCTTTCCATCGCTGAGACCTCCATCCTTCGGCAAGACCTTTCACCAAGCGCATTTCGCTCTCCCCGAGCTCACTTTATTTCGGTAAGACCCTTTCAGGTTGGCGAGACATCTTGCCGAACTCTTTCATTTTGCCAAGACTTCCTCGTGTCGGTATGCCATCTCCCTGAGACCACCATCTTACACCGAAGGAATTCTGTTTCGGTGAGACATCATTCGGTCGTTGAGACGTTATAGCGAGGTCCACCCCTTTTCACGATGACATTTCTTTTCGCCGAGACCTGTAAGCGAATGTGAACCCTTCCCCCTGATGACGACCTTATGAACAACTATCGGCAAGACTTTCATCTGTCGGCAACACTTTACTCTGAAGCCACCTTTGTTTCGATGAGACCTCACATGGGTCGGCAAGACGCTACGGCGAACACAAACATCTCCCCGATGGGTCGGTCATTTCGTGGAGACCACCAATGGTCGGCAAGACCGTACAGTGATGATGTCTCCTTTGCCAAGACCTCCTCCGCTTGACCAGACGTTACACCGAACCCAAATCTTTTGGCGAGATAGTCTTGTGCACAACGGTCGGCGAGACATCACTTGGTCAGAGAGAGATATAAAACTCATGGCGATCCGAAAGTCCTGGCGACTGGTGCACTTAGCCCAAATAGAACGCACTGCTAGTCAGAAAGACAACAAAGGGTCTTGCCAAATTTCTTCTCTGATGAGTTTTATGCCCAAATCTGACCGAGGCGGGATTTCCAACTGACCATCTTGTGAAATAGCATCAGATGCATGACCTAACCCTTGATGCAAATTCCCTATTTGGCCTTCATGAACATCTGAAACATAATCCATCTTGCCTGATTGAGCCCCCAGGTGAAAATTGGGCAACAATCCTATCAGGTATATTACCTTGCCCTCTTATCACCTTGAGATGCGCCACCATCTCTCTTAATTTTGAACCTTGAGGATAAGTGTGAGGTGTCAAGAAAGAAATTCCATGAAATTTCTTTGTGAATTTGAACATTGTCTCTCTACCTCCTTAAATACTTGTTGTGGTTGTACCTTCTCTATACAACCCGAGAATGGTAGTTCCCACTGAACCATATTAGGCATTGGTGGGACAAGCTTCAAACTCTCACCAAACTATTTGAGTCACTCTGACGAGTGTGATACCCACCAAGACTAACAACCATTAGAGTATTTGTGAGACCTGTGACCATGTCTCACCGAAAACTCATCGTCACACCAATACAAACACCTCACGACACATCGTCAACCAAGCCCATCACCACATTGGAGAGACAACATATCGCCTTCCATCGATATGAACAAATGCTGTCAAAGTCCACATTACAACTCAAATGGTTCACTATGTATTGACACATCGGTGAGACAACAAATTGAATCTCATCGATATGAGGATGCCATACCGATAAAGATCACATTGTTCGATGTGGCCCCCACTGCCAAGTTAGCACCAACTACCGCTCCCCATCTGTCAGCTCGGGTCTCACCATAGTCATTGGTCCATCATCAAGACACGGTGGAGAGTTCCATCAAAGTCCCCGAGACACATTGATATAGGCATATAGGTCTATTGTTGAGACTATCATAAGGGTTCTTCCGATAGAACAGTATTCCCCACTAACGAGATAACAATTTCGTTCTATCATTGAGACAAATAAGAAGGTCCTGCCAACAAGACTAACACTTGTCGATCGAACATAATTATGTAGCTTTTGTAGAGAATATGGCCCCCCCGTTGCCAAGTTAGCACCAAATTCTGCTCCCCATCTGTTAGCTTGGGTCTCACCGTAGTCATTGGTCCATCGTTGAGACATAGTGGAGAGTTCCACCAAAGTCCCCGAGTCACATCGAGATAGGCATATCAATCAATCGTTGAGACTGTCAAAAGGGTTCTGCTGACAAAATAATGTTCCACCGATGGGATAATAGTAATTGCTTACAAATATTTAACTTATATTTGAGGCACATTTAATATTTCATATAGATTTGGCACACATCCACTTAAAAAATATATTTAATACCACACATTTAAAAAAACCACGTACATTACAAATAATGAGTAGCACAAAATATGTTGTCAAAAGAAAAAATATTAGAAATGGAAGTCTTATATGTTGCCACACATCCTCTTCAATTTTTTTTTGAAGTATTATTTTTTTATATTATAATATAAGTTTAACAAAATTAATAAACATTTCCTGTAATGTGTACAAAATTTGTAAATATAAGAAGTATTGAAGGTCAAATAAGAAGTGATTTTACTAATAACATCTCATTGTAATGGTGTAAATACATTGCAAATTCTTCAGCAATGAGAATGGCATTACGGACTTTATTTTCATAGTGATCACGATATACTTCTTTCAAGAGCATATTTGTAAATGCAACTACTATACTATATGCCTCATGAACTTTTTTTGCAATGTCTTCCATTGTCATTATTTCTATTTCTTTGACGTCATCGATCATTAGTCTTGTATTTTCAATTTCTTTGATGATCTTATTACAATACTCTAAAATTGTTCTTGCACATTTGTCAATAGGGGTTTCAAAAAAATCATTTGACCTTACAGAGGCAGTTGGGCTTTCAACTATAATTTTCGATTCATTATATGAATCTCCCATTTTAAATTAGATTATTCACTAAAAATAAAAGAACTTGATAAAATTAAGGTTAGCATTTAGGAATTATAAGAACAAAAGTATCCATAATTTTTCATAAAATAAAATTCAAAAATAATAATTTTTAGTAATACAAATTGTGCATAAAATAAATAATGATATATATATATATATGTGTGTGTGTGTGTGTGTGTGTGTGTGTGTGTGTGTGTGTTTATTTTATATTTTAGATTTGCTTTGATCAAATGTTTATTATGCATTATTTAGTATATTAATTTCCATGTATTATGTGTTTAAGTTGATAAATAATTTTATCTAAATTTTTACAAGATTTCATGCAATTAGTGGATTATTTGATTTCATTTAAATAGATTTTTGAATAAAAAAAATAACCATTTGAATAACATATTAATTGGCTTAGTATGTTGGGATGTCACCAAAATCATTTGAAATACCACCAAAAAATATAATTTCATAAGAGAAAATTAAACTTTATATTTGATTGAATTTAGGCATAAATACTATGTTTAAAGATTGAATTTGCAAACATTTGTCGAATAAATATTTAAAAATATTTCAACTTAACTAAACATTTATGCATGAGTAATAAATCTAAAACACAATTTTTAAAATATTATTAAAATCGAATATACTCATAGATACAATGCTTATATAGTTTGGGAACATTTGTCACATAATTTATGTACAATCATTTCATCTAATTAACCATGGATGCACTAGTAATAACTCTCCATCTTTAGTATCATCAAGATTAGTCTGAACTTTAATTGTCAAGTTGGACTTCACAGCAGACAAGGTAGGTATACTGTAGTTTTCATGTAACAACCTAAATGATGGCATTACCCGATGCACCGTGAATCTAATGGAGTACCTGAACTTAAGAGTTGCGAGAATCCATTCCTCAGGTGGGACCATGTGATTACTAATTTTGGATGGTCCCTTAAGAAATCTCATGAACTTCATACTCAGTTCATTAGATAGAGTGTGTTTTTTGATATTTACTGTTGGTCTAATTGTGATCTTCCATATGCATCTGGCGAGGTAAAGATCTCGAATCTCATGGTAAATAGCATTTGACCAATCACAAAAATCTATAATCTCAATCTGTAGATGATGAAATTTGACATCTAAGCTCATTTTGATCTTTGATTCATATAGGGAGTTAAAGTATACAACATAATTGGGAAATTTTATTTGAGAAGTCTGTGGTCCATTGTTATTTATTCTCATCACCATCCTATCTCTCACCCAATATCGAACACTCAGTTCCTCTATACGAAGGAGGACATTTGGTGGAAGATATGGGTAATACTTTGACAACCAATTGTACGCCCATGTTGTATGGATTTGATCTGACATTTTGTTATTGTGCATGAAAATTATTATTAGCTCTTACATTACTATTAAATAGAAAAATAAATATAATTTCTAAACTAATTTGAAAAATGCATAAAGGATAGTAAACATAAAGAAAATGCATGCTATCAAAGTAACTCACTTTAGATTTAATGGAATTGATATATATAGACACAATTTCATGAAGGTTAGTATATATTAAGTAAATTATTAGAATTTTTTTGGAAATAAATATTAAAGTATAAAGTGAAACAAAAAAATGACCATTAGAACACATATCTAGGAATTAATTTTACATTAACCATATAAAAATGGTGCAAAGTTACATGATCTTTATTTAGCAAACATGCATGTTGAAAAGAGATTAAAAACATTTCAAATGTAAATTATATTGGAAATTGAATTCAATAAATAACTTGACATTCTTAAATTTATATAAGAATTTTTTATCATTTATTTTTAATCAATAGAAACTACAAAAGCATACAATGGAGTATTTAGAAAAAAATAATTATGGTAGTTGAAAAGCACACAATTATGTATAATATGTTAACAATTATTGTGGTGTCCAAAAATAATACATATATTAAAGCCATTGAAGCAAATTTATTGAATAGACATTGTGAAAGAATGTATACTAGTATATATAATATTAGCAATTATTATGGTGGCAAAAAATAACACATGTATGAAATTCATTGAAGAAAATTTCCACAAAAAGTATATTACATCAATTATCTTCTAAAAATTTGAGCCTGTCTTCTTCAACCTTGTGCTTGGAAGTTGTCTACCCTTTTTCATTTTCTCATAATGGTTATATGTGAATGGTGGCATTATTCTGAGACCCTCTAGAGATTTTACATGAGATATTGCTACAAATGTCAATCCTGTTCTTTCTCTTGGTCCTATATCAATCGTTGCCTTTGAAAGAGTCAATCCCTAATATTTATGTATAGTTAATGCCCATGCTAATCTAAATGGTAATTGAAGTGTTCTTCTCTTCTGTATTGTTGTTATTAGAACTATATTTGGATGCTAATCTTCAAATGGTATTCTTGAATAATTATCAAACTCAACCATCACATATGTTGATGGTTTAGGTGGAGCACTTCCTGGTTTGTAGACAATCTTTCGAATATATCTCAGAGCTCCATTTACAAGACCTTCTTGTATCCAAAGATTCAAAGTCAACATGACCCTTGAATTCTTATTGATCAATAACTCTAGATAAAGTTCATCACTTGAACAATCTTCTGTTGTATTAACACTTCTTGCTTTTGTTGCAACACTATGTGCAATAGGATTCTTCAATGAATATAACATTCTTTTATTATGACTATGAACATTGTCATTCTTGGAGAACAAATGGACACTATTTTCAAACTCAACATTGCTTGCAACATCTATATTAGTAGGGGTTCTCATCATTAGCAACTTCCAGTCATCAATTTGTGGGTTTGCATCTCTTAGATTTGTCAAAAGTTGACAAAATCTTTGTTGCTGGATGTTTTCTCCATCTTGTATGAATATTTTATCTAAGGTAACTACATTTTTAAATTCCTCCCATAGTAACTTTGCTCGTCTATTATTGTCATATGTTGGTCTATCATTGACTGGAGGCAACTGGGCCAAATCTCCTACTAAAATCATAGATATACCTTAAAGATAATCAACAATATTTATTTTAAAAAAATGTATAATATTTTTATTAAAATTTAGTAGATGAGCATGTATTAGTAGAATATAAAATAGTTGTCTTCATTAGTCAAAATTTAATTCTATACCTGCAAAGCTTATGTGTGCACTTTGTGGGAATGCCTGTTAAAGTCTAGAATCTATGTTTTCCAACATGTTATGACCAATGAAGCTCATTTCATCAATCAAGATGTACTTGATACGTGTCATTTCTTCTTGAAAACTGGTAAGTCTTGTTCCTTCTAGCTGAGTAAAATCGCGTATTGGGATTCTCAATTTTGAATGAACTGTAGAGGCTCCTATATTAAATGATGCAATTCTTATTGGTGTAAGTAATAGAAGGGGAGAACAAGATGGAATTGCAGCATTTTCAAGAGCTTGAATAATGGCCCACCAATTAGATATAACTTTCCTGTTCCTGTTGTTCCTTGAATTATCATGAACAACGACACTCCATTTTGATTCCCCTGGTAGTGTGTCATAATTATGTCAACTACCTTTTTTTGTTTATCACTGAGGGATGTGTAGTTGACACATTGGGGTATATCATCATATATAAGACATCCATGCTCCTTCATGTTATTTATGAAATTGATTGCCATAACTGTGTACTCTTCACCTTGATAATCAACAAACCAATCTGTATGTCTATCAATGTCTCTTCTCCCCAACATATCTATTTTTGAAAATTGTATATTTTGACCATGATGCAACCTAGATATAATTTCCCATTCATGCTCAGTGGTATTTCCTTGAATAGTTTCATCCTCTTCAATTTCTGAATCACTAGTAGCCTCAACATTTTATGTAGTTGTTGTTCACTTGATCACATGCCAAGGATTGTAATTACATGGCTCCCACTTGGTTATTATGGTTTCATCATCATGACCAATATCCCTTTCTATGTCATGAAATGGTTTGTAGAGTAATAAATCTAATAAACAAAAGTCAATCAATTTATCTAACTCACGCAGAGGAAGAGATAGAAACCTAGGAAAAAATTTGACAATTGCTGCTCTTTCCCTTGGCTCCCATTTTTTGTCTCTTCTTCTTTTAGGATTATATATCCATGATTTAGCTGCATCAATTAATGTGACATCTTCCATACAAGAAGGACTTGTTTTGTATCCATCAATGAAATATTTTGTTTGGTCTTCTTTGTTGTCTTCATTATTTATAGTTACAGGTTTGAACATCTCATGTGAGACATTTAGATTAACAAATCTTCTACTGCTCTCCACCAGTGGAAATTCTAACAAAATGTGACATGTTCCTTGAGCTCCAATGTCCCTTTCTATAACTGTCTCAGTCAAAAGCCCTCTATATGCTCGTGTTGCTAAATCATCAGGGTTTTCCAAGTTTGAAAGGCGCAACAACATCTGGTGATATGTTTTTGAGCTTTTCTCTACTTTTGCTGCATACTTTACAATGTACTTTATGACTGCATGCTTGGAAAGAATAGGTTTCCAATCTATATTTTCTCTCCATAATTGAAATATGAGGCAATTGTGTTAATTGACTCTACCATCATTTCTTGCTGTTTTTTTTCTCTTGTTTCAATGTCTTCATATAATTTGGATCCCCCCAGATTCAAAGGCCAAGGATCATTATACCTAAAAATAATATCAACAAATTGCATATTTGTTACGTTTTTTTGTACTATATAATATTTAATTTTGATATAAAAAATTTCTTTCACAAAATAATTACCTGCAAAGCATCCTTCCTCTTTTTTTCATAGGCATGCACTCTCCCTACACATTGTATGTCATTCTACATAGTTGAGGATCTCTTCACAGTCATGGGCAATATCCATCTATGCAAGTTGTCTCGTGTTTTTTAGACATGGATGTTGAGGAAAATTTTGGAATGCCTACAATTGAAAATACAAATGAATATATTAGTTACATCATAAGCTATAAAATAGTTTATATCATATAATATTAGATATATGTCAAAATGTTTATAAACATGCCTGTATATTTCGTTGATGTGGATCTTCTCTAGGATTCCATGCATGAACAATGGAATGAAAATATCTTTCAACACTTTTTCGTTGCTCCTCATTTGACCAATCAATGTTGTCCATATTGGGTGCTCCATTAATCCATATGAGTCCATGCACATGCAGTGAACAACTGTGTTGCCACTCATATCTTGACCAAAAATCTTTAACATTCAGTCCTTTTTCTAGAATTTATTTTTTGAATATTGAATGTCTAAAGTGCATGTAATGTGCGACTATATGAGGATAGTCGATAACCTTTTTTTTTTGCCAAATTTGAGCTTCCCATGGAGTAGTTGGTGCTGTTCCTGGCATTAATACATGCAAATTAGGCCAATACATATCTGTTGCACTTAATGTGAAGAATATTATAGGAGAGCCTATTTGATGAAGCATGTTTGTTAATTTTGCACGACATTTAGCCCAATATGACTTTTTACCCCTCAATGTTGTTCCAAACCACATTAACCTATCAGGAAAATGAGAATGTGGCATGTTTTCCATATGTTGACATAGCTCATTGATGGTGATCGACATGTCTTGAAATCTTCTTTTTGCAAAGACTACAGATGAATTTTGTGCCCAGTGTTTCATTATCATGTTCATCATAAAATATCTGAATTTGGGATGTTGACCAAAATGATGATCTCTATATTGCAATAGATGTTTCACAAATTCATGTAGATGAATTTTCCTTATTCATGGTTCTAACCAATCACATCTACCATTAGGAAACAATGTTGAAAATTCCATATCAAGTAATTTTGACGTGACATATTTGACAAGAGATGCACCAATTCCTAGCCAATCGATCAATGTTGTTGGATTTGCGTTAGGGTTATTAACCCATGCATTGATTAATTCCATTTCTCTTTGGGCATTAGGTGGTCTAGAGACCATTGATGTTGTGTGATCAATTATGTTACCTTCATCTATCTCCATGAGTGGACCCACAAATAAGATTTCATTTGTATCAAAATCAAATTTCATATGCACTGTCTTCAATCTGTTGAAAATATTTTCATCTAAATTTCTTGGCAGATAATTGAGAGCATTTTCATCAATTCTAACATTAGAGTAAAATTTTTCATGCTCAACTTTTTATTTGAGTGCTTTGTACACACGATCCCTATTCACTATAAAGTTATAATTTGTGCCACATTGATCCCTTCTTCGAACAATAATGATTGGAAAATGATCTTATTATATGTGACAATTTTTTTGAAACATGTTCTACATTTTGTGGAAAACTTATCATGTGTCCTTTATATTTGTATTGACCACCTATTGCATGTGTAACTTGTAGTATTGGACTGACACGTGCAATTAATATTTCCTCTACTTGAGTCAATTTTGCAAGCTCCTTTGGTTGTGGCCTAGGATCCATATTATTTGAAGCTAAAAAACTATTATTTCCTCTCTCTTGCCGACATCTATTACATATAGGACCTTCTAAACTACAACATACTTTAATTCCTAAATAACTTTCTTGATAGATATAACACATGTTTGGTATTCTGAGGCTGTCTAACTGAAGTCAAAATTGCATTTGAAGTCTTTTAAAATCAGGTTGATTCATTCCATTTGCATTTCACCTATTTTGGTCATCACCTTCTACACCCAAATTTATCTCAATCTAATTTCTATTTTGAGGTGTCTCAGGTACTCATTCTATTGACCTTGAAATTTCATCTTCAAGATTCATCTCAATATTTTGAATAGATGGTTGATTGTGCATCCCACTTGAATGGGGATCAACCTATGGTATTTCTTCTCTTTCAAAATGAGAGACTTGTTCAAATGTTCTTTGATGAATATTTGTTACCATATTAGCTTCCTCTCTATTTTGAAATTCTAATTCATCCACTATTATTTCTGCCATGTGTCTAGCATGTCTGTCTTTCAGCTTCATTGTTCCTTCTTTCCTCTTCCCTTTGATCATCTGTCAAATTTTCTCGTCGTCGTCTTCTATATTCTCTTTGATATTCTCTTCAACGTGCTCTTTGATATTTCCTCCTCTCCTCTTCTAATTCAAAATTTAATCTTGATTGATCCATAACTGAGATTTTTGAATAATTTGTATCTAAGAGTTTAATTTTGTTTTCAAAAATAATTTCAATAAGTTATATGAAATAAAAGAGGAAGCCATCAAAAATGCATGTTTTTACATAAGTATTTGATAAAAAATGATAAAATCATTTAGAAAAAAGCAAATTAAAATGGCAACAGTCATATTGGATCTTATCTCTCTAAGGGAAAGATGAGAGTTCAAGGTGGTAGATAAAAAGTTCAAAAAATTCATACAAAATTGTGATTAAATGAATCTAGCAGCATTTCCTTTCAAATTAGATAAATATAATTTTAACCAACAATTCAAGAAATTGCAAAGAAATACACAAGAAAAAGTTGGTTCCCTTAATACTTAAAATTTTACATTTTTCATCCATTTGGTGGCAATGCCTTCTAGATAAGAAAATAATATGATTATTATAGTTGTAGTCTAAATAATATGACATTCAAGGCTTAGAACATTACAATTTTTTTTTAAATATTGCATGGAGGAATATCGCACCAAACTGGTGGACACTGTCAATCCATGCTTTATTACACAAAAACCTAATTATATACAAACTAATGATTTACAAAGTCATGATATTCTTCTAAAAATTATCCCCATAAAGAATCCACCATCTACCAATATCAGGTATAAGATGGATTCCAGGTTGTCTATAGGTATTTTCAAAGTTGAATAGGTAGTGGTATGAATAATGATGTTTTATCATTTTAAATGCGAGCATTCCTGTATCATTATCATACCATTCTCCAAGAATTTTTGTACTATCATGTCTTATAATCCATTCAAGTGGGAGATGTGGAAAATGGATCACAAGATTCAATATGAACATGAGAGTATGTTCATTAGTAGAAGATTGGAAAGGTGTTAAATGACATAACAGATCTTTGCATGGTGGACTAAATATACTAATGAGTTCTTCTATGCTATGATGTCCAAAGGGGAAAAATGTAATAATGGATTGGCAAGGGAAAATGGTGTGAGCTTATTTATATTTCCTTACAAGATGTTTTAGAACAATCAGTTCCCCTCTTGTCACCAATGGAGATAGAATACAATTTTTTTTCTTTTGTGGAACTGGCTCAATATATCCCCATCCAACATATCGAAATATAGGAACATGATTATGAAAGAAATAATCTTCCAAAATATTTCTTTGGCATTCTTCTGGAAGCTCTTTAATTCTTTGTATTGCTAAAGATTGTGAATCCTCATGAATATGACTTTCATTTGCATGAAATCTCTCAATCATCCTATCAAAATCCATTCTGTAAAAGAAATGGATGAATTTTATTTTCTTATTGTGCAAAATTACCCCATGTGAGAAAAGGGAAAAAATTGATATTAAATTGAGAAGTCTCAACATAAAAGGATACCATTTTAGGAAGCAATTAGCTAAATTAGGAACCCTTGGTAAAATTAATACACTTCTTTTATTCTATTTTATTGGAAAAAGCTGATAAAAATTTACAGTTACAAAAGAATGTCACACATATTAAAATAAAAAATTTAGATTAAAAAAAATAACAACCTAGACTTAGTGTTGAATATATATCCCCTAAGGATGAACCATTTTCCACTCTAAGATGAGAGCTTCAATTGAATTTCATCAAAACTTTTCTAACATAGAAAACTATCCACTTTCTCTACAAAGAGATAAATTCTTAAATACTTGATAGGAAACACATTCCCAATATTCTCTAGAAATCTCACATACTTTATTCATAACCATAATACTAATAAATAAAAATATTTAAATGGTCATACTAATAAACCCCACAATTGAGATGCATTTTATTTCAATGTTGTCACGTGTAGATATTTTTTAAGATTTATTTCTCAATTATTATAGTAATCAAATTTTTTTCTAGGTATGAATTTAAAGACCAAATGAAGGCATGTTCTCCTTTTTTTTATCAAGATCCTAAAAGATTGTTAGTGGTAGAAGGTTTCTACACTTATGTATTTCTTATTTTCAAGTTATATAGAGTACCATTTTTATTTCTATTTATCATGATTTTCTTGAATCAAAGAGGCTAATGTAGGAAATGGTTACTTGCATGGAAATAAGAAAATATTTCCATCTTGATATATTGCAAACATTTAATGTTATTTACCCTAAAGGGGACCAACTAATATTGATTCTTGAAAAAAAATAAAAAAAATTAGAAATTGATACTAAGTACTTTTGAAACTATTTTAAATCAATTAATAATCATTTTAAGATAAATCAACATTTTTTATTAATTTGATATATAAACTAAATATTTATACTTTTAAATATTAAAGGTATTTTTTAAAAACATTTATCATATTAGTTTCCTCTCTATTTTTTAAGATTTATTTCTCAATTATTATAGTAACCATATTTTTTCCTCGGTATTAATTTAAAGACCAAATGAAGGCATGTTCTTTTTTATCAAGATCCTAAAAAATTGTTAGTGGTAGAAGGTTTCTACACTTATATATTTCTTATTTTCAAGTTATGTAGAGTACCATTTTTATTTCTACATTATGATTTTCTTGAATCAAAGAGGCTAATGTAGAAAATGGTTACATGCATGGAAATAAGAAAATATTTCCATCTTGATACATTTCAAACATTTAATGTTATTTACCCTAAAGGGAACCAACTAATATTATTATAAATTGCTATAGGTTTCTAAAAAATTCTTAATTGCTAAAAATTTCTAAAGTACTATAAGTTTCCAAAGGAAAATATAATAATCATTTGAAAATAAATCAACACTTGGAATGAAATCAACTAAATGTATCAAAAATAACTTGGAATAAGTAGAATTAATTTGAAATCTTATAAAGATTAGCTAGGTTGGACTAAGCTTAAAAATGACCAATTACTTATAGATAGATTTTAGGAATATAATAATGTTAATTATATATTATTTTTAATATAAATATATATTTTTAAAAATTATTATATAATTATTAAATAATTAATTAAATTATAATCATAATAAAAATTAATTATATAAATTAAATATTTATACTTTTAAATATTAAAGTAACCTTTCTATTATTATTTCTTTTAGTTTATATATTAGAAAAGTTTCTATATTGATATAAGTTTATAAGTTGCTATAGGTTTCATAAATTTCTAAATTGTTAAGTTTCATAAATTTACTATACTTAAATTTTCTAAAATTGAATTAAGTTCTAATTTCTATAATTCATAAAATAAAATAAAATATTTATCTTAAAATAATTCAATAATTAATAATAATAGTTTTAAAATAAATTTTAAAATAAAATCTAAATATAAAAACAATTTTTTTATTTTTTATTTTTCGAGAGTAGTTGTTAAATAATCACTTAAATTATACTAATTATATTTTTAATTATTAAAGTAATATTTCTATTATTATTTCTTTTATTTTTTACATTAAATCATCTCATATTCTTAAATTTTTAAAACATTTATTATCTTATTTTAATAATTTATTAATATTTTTAATATTTTTTTTAATAATTTATTAAGATTTTAATTTATATATTAAGATTTTTATTTCTATATCATGATTTTCTTGAATCAAAGAGGCTAATGTAGGACATGGTTACTTGCATGGAAATAAGAAAATATTTCCATCTTGATACATTGCAAATATTTAATGTTATTTGTCCTTAAGAGAACCAACTAATATTGATTCTTGAATAGAAAAATTTAAATATTTTAGAAATTGATATGAACTACTTTTAAAATTATTTTAAATCAATTAATAATCATTTGAAAATAAATCAACACTTAGAATGAAATCAACTAAATATGTTTGTTTGAGGTTTTAAAATTAAAATAAATCTAATAATAAATTAAACTATATAGTAATAAATCTTGAGAGAAACAAATTACTTGTAAACTGGTAATTGTTTTTGAAAGGTAAACTTCATAAAGACTTCAATTTTTTCTAAATATTACTTGCTTTTTTGAAAGGTAAAGCTTATAAAGAATCTAAACACTTAACTGTTTGATAGGAGACTATCTAATGATAAGGCTTTTAAAATGAATCTAATTATTTATAAATACTAACTTTGAAGAGAAAATTATCAAATAATAAAACTTTAGAAATGGATTCAATGTTAAAAGAATGCATTTAATAATATTTGCTTAAAGGAAAAGTAACTACTATTGGCTCTGTAGAAGGAACTAATACCTTTAAAATTTGTCACCAAGTGCTTGAAATGGAATTATTTAAAATCTACTTGTCGTAATTCCTTGAAAATAAATAAAAAAGAACTTGGAATAAGTAGAATTAATTTGAAATCTTATAAGGATAAGCTAGGTTCAAGTAATCTTAAGTTAAATTGCATTGGTGCAATAGTATAGCTGTTATATTAAATCTAATGGATGGACTGTGGACCGTCATGTTAGTGAAAGAATGGACATCCAACAAACACTAAAATGAACGGATAATGTAACTCGGGTG
This sequence comes from Sequoia sempervirens, assembly GCA_007258455.2. NCBI lineage: Eukaryota > Viridiplantae > Streptophyta > Pinopsida > Cupressales > Cupressaceae > Sequoia > Sequoia sempervirens. The sequence continues at coordinate 145,226 of VDFB02125775.1, read as the reverse complement.
GCTATTGATGATGCTGGGCATGACAAGACAACTATGCTGAGAGTAAAAGCTTTTGAAGCTATAGATAAAGCAGTTGGTCAGTTGGTCCGGCTACTTTGGCAGGCAGAATGTAGTGGGGGTGCCTGCTATTCTCTATGTATCACAGGAGATCATTCAACTCCTGTTGAATATGGTGACCATAGTTACGAACCTGTACCTTTTACCATATGTCATCTGAAGGAATTTGTCAATGCAAGAGGTGGCGAGTCAGGAATGTTTAAATGAATGATTCCCACACGCTAATATAAGGTTCAACTATAAACTCATTGACGGCAGACTTACAAGTAACGGTTCTGCAAGTCAATTTATTTCAAGGTGATGTTCGTAATGGTTTTGATAGGCAAGCACCCGTCAATTTTTTTTAAAAAGCAAAAAATGTAAACACAGATTTATCTTTTTCTGTAGATCACCTCTCAGCGAAAGAAATAAAGTAGAATCCCTTCCTTGCACTATTCTTTTCAAGAAAGATTGAGTAATGCAAGTTAAAAAAAAAATTGAATCTTAGATGAAGATTCTTCAAATAAACACATAACTCCTAGTCTCTTTATTTATTAACAATAAGAAGATCTCAATTCTTTCAATGAATAATACTAAGAAGATCTCAATTTTTCCAATGATTAATACTTTTTTTTTATGAAGAGGGATAAATGTCTTTGATTCAGAGTTATGAACCGGTAAAGTCACAAATGGGGGACCTCATCCCCACTATAAATTATCAACAATTACACCCCAATAGAGTTTGAACCTTAATGGCAAGAATAACAACACAACAATTTAACCATCACACCATGTCACTATTGACTTCCAATGATTTGTACTAAATAATTATGAATATCTATAATTTTTTAATTAGATTTAAATTTTTATATCACATCTCCCATGTATTTTATTTAATATATTTGTCATATGACATTTGATCTAATTCTCAACCCCATTTTAATTGACTTGTCACATCTTAAATATAATTAATAACTAGCACTTGCACCAGGAGGGGGTGCAAGGGTTACACTGATAGAGAATTATTTTGAAGATTTTTGTATGAAATGAACCTAGAAAAAATTTGTTGTTCATTTATTTGATAATTTGAAAAGTATACTATAATTTTAATCAATGACCATATTTGAATCTCTTGTAACAAGATACAAAAGGAACAAAACATAACTATTTTCTCCTCTACAAAACATTATGTGCAAAAGTTATCCATATAAGGGTGATCCCACAATACTGGTTTACAATTTTTGGCCAAACTGGACACTGAAATTATTGTGAAGGATTTGAAGATGATGCAAACTAGAGTCTAGTCACATTTTGTTTGTAGATTCTAAAAATATTTTTTCAAAATTTTTAGAATTAGATTGCACTTCTTTTTCCATCTCCCACGAAAATTGGTTTTTTTCAGAAAACAACATTTTTAAAAAGTGATGCACATCATATAACAGATAAATTTTTTTCCATGAAGGATAAAATTCTAATTCTTTCGAATTTAGATTCGTAACTCGATATCTAATGCTTCCACTTGGTTAGACAATTTTTTATTGAATATTTTTTCTTTAATCAAGTTTTGAAGTCAAACCAATTAAAATTCAAACATAGTGTGACCGTATAACGTATAACTTTTTTTCTATATATCAAAATTCAATTTTTTTTTGTTGGATCAAGGACTTCAATATTTGGTGCACTCATATTTTTCAATTTTTTTTTTTTATAATTTTCTATTTTTCCACATGTGCAGAACAAAGACCTTCGTTTTTGATGGAAAACCTATGTTTAATAAAACTAAAAAAAAAAAACATAATAAAACCAAAACATATTAAAATTATGTTCGTTGGATAGCTCATTCTGAGGACTACCTATTTCCAATTGGGTTTGTGAGGTTTCTTCCATTTTCATCCTCAACCCGAGCTCCAAAGTGCCAAAATTTAGGTTTTTTGTGTGTCTCAAGGTGGGGATGAGGATTTAGGGGGGTTCGTACGAACCCCTAGTGGTTCGAGTGAACCCCTAGGGGTTCATTCGAACCCCCTTCATATGCATTTTTTTTGTTTTTGGTGGAAAAATGTTTAAGGGGTTCGCTCGAACCCAGGTTTGGTCAAACCCCTTTTTGGTTCGGTCTAACTTCTAGGTTTGTACGAACCCCCAAATTCATTTTTTTTTCCATGGGTTTATTTTCTCTTAGTGTTCCTTCCTCCATCAAATTGTAAACCACTATTGTGGCTTCACCCATAATCTTGCTTCCACCAAAGAAGGTGCAATGGTTACATCAATTGTAGTTTATATAGAATGTCCTACAAATTTGATAGGAGGTTTATAGTTGAATTTATAAGTACTTTATTAAAAATATGATACAACATCAAATGTGTACTACCATTATTAATTATTTATAGTGCTTGATATAGCATTAATTGGTGAGTCTTGACATGAATCATTGTAGATCTTGGATGTGATGCCCTTCGACATGTTGAACATTGATTTTTGCCGAGTATAGAGTTTGAGACATTGAACATCATCTAGTTTTGCATCAACGAGTAAATATAAAATTAGAGAAAGAAGGAAGAGTAATCTATATACTTGTGTTTTATGAATTCATGTAATTGGAAAATATTTTGGTTCATGTTAAGTGCAAATATTCTTTATGCATAAAACATCTAAAATTATGGTTGATCATAAATTAGTCTTGATATAGAAAAAAATAAAAAATAGTTGTTGATCAAAAAAAGGTGTTGGTAGCTCCAAAGAGATGATTTTTTTTAGAATGTTATTGTTGATTACATTAATATAATGTTACCTAATATTTGTCAATCACAATTTTGATTTTTTCAAACACAATTTAAATTCTAATGTCTTTCCAAAAGAATTCACACAATTCTTGGGAAAATATAAATATTTAATATTTGTCTCCTGCTCATTGGGTTTGCATTCCAGAATTGCAGATGGTTAGCAAGGAAAACAAGAATAATAAGTTACAATAATACTAATTGAGCTAATGTGTAACCTAACAAAAATAAAAAGGTGGCACATTAATGTCCAAGGATCCATGATATGAAAAACTAATTCATTGCTTGACCAACTTTCTCCTAAAAATGAGATATATTTCAACAATCTATTTTTATGAGCACCTAAAATTTAAATGTCGCATGCATTACTACAACAAAAAGTGTGTTAATTATATGATATTTTCTTATTTATGTCTACTAATAATTTTCACCTTCATGATCCATTAAAACTTATGTGAATATTGATGCTACCCTATTTGAGAAAACTAAGGTTAGTGTACGACCCTGCTTTGCATGTGAATAATACAATCTTAATTTTGTTATAAATTTCTCCTAAATAGATGCTTAGATATATTTCAGACAATGCATAGTGTGATTTCGTGACAATGTACTTGTGTTTCATTATTGAAATGTTTTATTATCATTGCCATGAAGGTATTAGACACTTATAAACTATGAATATAAATTAGAATTTTAATGAAATTATTGTACAATTAAAATCTTATTTCAGTTACCAAATCAATGTGATATACAATTGTTGCTTATGATTTCATTGGTAATGTGTAGGTAAGAAAGGTTGTCAATACGAGAAGGGAAAAGTAGTGGGAACAAATTGAAAGACATCATCTTGTGGTTTTGTATTTGAATTTCTTATTTTGGAACTTAGAAAGAAATAGAGTTAGTGTTTATTCTTTTGGGTTGAAATGGCATTTAGTTGTGTGTCATGTGAGATGTAAGTTGGGGTTAAGGTTTACAAACACTTTTATCCAAGTATTAAACTTGGATGGAACCTTAAGTGGGTCTTAAAGGAGGATTGTTGGTCAATTTCTTGGGTTGGGATGCATAAATAAACCTCCTAGAGTCTACACCATAGTGGAAGGGGTCAAGTGGGCATATAATAGTGCCCTAAGAACATGATTTGACCCCTGAAAAGTCCTCATAATGGAGAGTGACGAGTTTTGAGGAGAAGATGAAATGAAAGGATGGGGGGGTGTCCAAGTGCATGTTTTCTCTTTAATAAAGAAAAGAATCTCATTGATGAAGGTAGGTACACTTCACACCTCCTCACCCAAAAGTGCATGTTGAAACTCCTATATAATTTGGAGAGGAAGAATGAGTTGGGTGTTACCCACTTCTCCTTTTGGAGAACTCTAGTTGATAGAGAAGAAAGGATGAGAAGAGGAGAGGAATCCTACCTCTTTGGAAAGACTGTAATCAAGATGGCTTGGCTAGGAGAGGAAAGATGGAGACAAGAGTTTGGTCCCTTCATCTAAAAGAAAAGAGATAAGTTCTTCATTTTTCCATTTACCCTTTGTTATTGGTTGCAAGAAGATGACATAGTGTATGGATTATGGTTGAAAATAGGGAGAAAGAACCTAGATGCATGAAATTGGTGCTATGCTAGCTTTAGCCCTTTTAAAAAAAGAGAAAAGACTCCATTTATCATCATGGAGCTTAAAGAATTCCTTGTTTGGGGGTATGGCTAGAGCCCATGAGGCTCCATGACACCATTATGGTAGGGTGGAGAGAAAAACCTTGTTCATGAGTTTGTAAGTCATTTGCTTCCTTAAATATTGTGGTAATATTGTAAGTATAAAAAAGAAGAAGATGGGTTTCATATTTTTTTTTAATGAAGAAATGAAAAGAGCAAGTCCTTGATATTTGGCATGAAAATCATATTTTTCTCCATCTTATTCTAATATTGCAACTTAAAAGATGAGTTTCATACTTTGTGTAATTAGCTTAAAAGAGCAAGTTCTTGTATATTGGTATGTTATTTATTCCATCGATATGTTTCATTTGTTATATGGAAAGTTTGAGGAAATTATACATTGTTGAGAAGAGGTGAAGTCTTACTATAAACATGTATTTAAAGAAGTGTTTCAACAAAGAGTTATTTTTAGTTGTTCTTGGAAATAAAATATTATATGCTTGTAGTGTAAACAATTATATATTATTTACAGATTTAAATAAAAGTTAAGAGCATATATTATTTAAAATATGCAATCAATTAAGTATGTATTTGCTGTTCAAAACTCAGAAAATATTGTTTAAAATGTGTAATTAACTAAGTAAGCATTTGTTGTTCAAAACTCAGAATATTATTTAAAATCTGTAATTTTAGGCAGCAGATATAACTGTTGTATTCATCGGCAGATAAAATAAAAGAATCACAATTTTGTGACTGTTTTGAAAACACAATAAGAGGTTAAAACTTAAAAAAAAGATTTATGGGGTAGTAGAGCATTGTTTTAAATGGAGATGAACCCCAGGTGAATGAGCTCACCATTTGAGAGAGAAGTGCATTTTACAAATTTACAAATTTGTAAGTAATGATTTTGTTTACCCCAAGGATATTTCAGATGTATGAACTCTTTCAGCTGCAAATATATATTAGTTTATTTATATAACCAATAAGAAAATATTTAACCCTACAAAATCGCAATTCAAAAGAAGAATGCCACTTTATAAATGGTTCCATTTTTGTTATTTCACAAGAAATCAGGGGTTCCATTTAACCGTTAAGAAACAAACTATTAAATTGAATTCTCTTAGTATAAAAAGGGATAAATGAACAAATTTAATATGTTTTGCTGCAAACAAAATATAATGTTGTAGTCTGAATAGGAATACAAGTTTAAACACATCTGAATGTTCTGTATATTTTTTGCATGAGAAAGACGAAACAATAAATATATAAATAACACAGAGAAATGAAGCTGAGTTAAATATTGCCCATGGACACTAATACAAATTATCATGGTGGGAGCGGGGTTCCTACTTTTTCCGCATTCACCTCCTCGATGGACTTCTTACCCAATTTCAAATGAATATCTCCCCTGCAATAGTCACAAAAGGGTTGTGGGATTCATGGTATCTAAAGTATTCCCATATAAAGATAAGAAAAAAAAAAACACATATATGTAAATATATACATCATAGCTGCTCCTGAAACTGTCGAATTTATATGCTTCCAGCCACATCCCAAATTGCCTAAGATTGGTTATTCTTCAATAAATTTATGTTGCAGATTACAGTCCAATTTTTTTTGCCAGCCATATTTTAGAAGTGATAAGGAGTGTCTCAGCAATGCACAGTAATGTACAACTTCATGATTTCCACATTAGGTGGAAATTCATGGCATTTTCCAGCAATAATTAACACTGTCATTGGAGGGATAGGTTCCTTAACTTGGTACTTCTTCCTGGCATGAGCAAGATACAGACTCTGTAAGTCTTGTCACCTTGATTGTAATAAGTGGTGTGTATAAAGAAATGAAGTCATAGTAAAACAAAGGTGCCCAAGCGTATTAAATCAGCCTCAACTACTTGACGACATGAAGCTAGTAGTAGAAGCGTGATACTTATGTGGCCTTTAAAGGAAAATAAATTCTTTTAGATAGTTCAAATCTTCCCCCCGCCTCGTCAATTAGAGATATTTATGTAACATGCGACTCTTTACTAACTCCCCATATCTCATATTGTTCTTAAATACCTTTGATAGATTGCATAGCTGGACTTAGCCACTAGCTAAATATTGGTTTGCCTGATAATACAAGAAAAAAAAAACAATATATATATACATACCCGTCCAACAATAATGTTGGCTTATTTGAAAATAACACTTTTAATCAAAGTAGTTACAATAATAATATTACCTATTATTGATGTTAACACTATTTTTTTTTTGTAAATGATAATAATACAAGATTAAATATTAATATCCTGATTTTGATCGCAGAAGATTCACAATAACAATGGTAGTTGTCATGAAAATTTAATATTACTGGATAAATGTTTAATGTCATATTATATTAAATATTTATTTCACCCCCCTCTTTCACCAAGATTGAGACAAGTTATTTGCATACGCATTTAACAATTAAAGTACAAAGAAAATGATTTATTAATCTTGGTTACGAGGTAGTTATAAAAGTAAGAATAGTATTACTACTAACATTAGCATAAATGTGTGTGCAAATAGAAATATAATCATCACTTATATTAACGTTAATATTAGATAATATATCATATATTATATCATGGAGATTTTTAATCAAGATTAAGTATTTCAAATCATAGTAATATTAGAATATATATATAATTAAATTTTTATTATTGTGAGACAATTATAATGATGGTTCAATTACATAATAGGGTTTTTTTTTAAGGGACCCAAATTGTTAATTAAATAATAAATTTTATAGCCTAAAATAATAATAATATTTTCACTATTTAACTACTATTGGTTATCAATTTGATATAAGTAATGCTATTCACATTAGTTGGTGGATAGAAACACTATATTAGTATCATTCATGTTTAGTATTAATATCTTATCATTATAATCATTTGTCAATAAATATAAATTCTGTTCTTATTAAAAATTGATGAATTGATACATAGGTACTAAAATTATTATTATCGTTTCATTGGTGAAGTGATAACAATAATGATAATAATATTAATGTCAATATTATCTTGAAGATTCATTGTTAAGGGATAACAAAATTATCTTTTAGGGGGAGTTCAATAGGAATAATATTATTGTTATGTTCAATTTTGTCTAGTCAATGATCATATTATTATTAGATAATTAACGTATTAACAACATTTCACCATTATCACCATTTTATCAACAACAATTTTTCCTCTATCAAAAACATTGTCGCCATTATGGCTCAAGGATTAATTAAAGAATACGAAAAATAGTAAAACTAATAATGATACTATTGTCTAAGTGGTTGTTGATGCATTAGCGTTATCATCGTTGATGAATAATGTTGTGGGGTAATTGATAGTAATGTTATTAGGGTGTAATCAAAATTCTAACAATGTGGTCATTATGTTAACATTGGTTCCTAGAGCATTAATTAGTTTAATTAATAAGTACAAAAAAAAATAGTTTGGTTTTTCAACCAAAAATTATGGGCATGATAGTTAGCTTGAGATTTAATTTGAGGCTAATGTGATTGAATATAGATGCTCTTGTGATATGGGTTGCTATTAATTGATGATTAAAATGATCTATAAAGATATCCTTGAAAAAAGTCAAATAGACACATAACTTAAGACATTTGACATGCATGTTGACAGATAATGACCATATTCATACAAATTATTGTTATAAGTATGAAATTTAATTTTGAAGATAAAATCATGAATAGATCTAATTTAAAAAGATATAAACTTAAAGAAATTTACCATTCCTAACTTGAAATAAAAGTAAATTCAAGAAAAAAATCAAAATTAATATATCAAAAGAAACAAATTAATATTAAGACTGTATATTAATAACATAAAAAACATAAATATATGAAACATGCATTTTATACTTCCATAAACATTAAGAACAAACTCTTTAAATATTGACAAGCTAGAAAATAATAGTATACAACTTTATTGGATAATATTTAATCTTTAAATTATTTGCAAACACAATTCTTCTTTGTGGGTAACCAACAACTAAATATATTATTGAGTTAATTGTGATACACACATAAAATCCAATCTGCAAAAAAGGAATATCCTCTATAATTAATTATATTAGGATAAGCTTTCCCGGGCTTTATATATGTAAACATATCAAAACCCTGGTTTTGAATGCAAAATGCATCACAGATTACTAAGGCATAAAAGATGTTGATTTATTTCCCAAGTCACTTTGTAGTGAAATTTCAATCATTCTATTTTTTATTTGCATGTCCCCTCCCAGTTTGATGAAATTAGTGCTTTCTCAATTCAATATAATACCAATTTCATGTATAACTAAAAGAGTCATAATTTATACAAAATATGGATCAAGGAAACCATGACTTTGATGGCATTCCAAAAGTGTAAATCATAGATGTTTACAATTCAATAAAGATGCATGCAATTTATAGCTGGTGTCGATTTTTGGGTTTCATTTTCTATGCCAATGGATTTACAGACAGTTGTCTTGCATATGGCATGATGTGGGTAGGCAATGTGTCAATGGTCCATGCAAATTCCATACTAAGAAAATGTTGATTTCACTCCTTGTGTGTTTATGCCAAACCTATTGATATTGTAATAATCAATTTGGTTGAGCATGTCATCACATCCAGACATCTCCTACTAATAATGAGCCATACAGATGGAGTATATTTGGTAGAGAAGAGTGGAAGATCTTATTTTGTGTTAGCAAGAACATGTGGTTTTGTCAAGGGTTGACCACACCATGTACCATTTCGTCAACCCTTGAATGTCATCTATTCCATGCTTAATTACCATTCCTTTCTTCTCCTAACTTACCTTTCCTAACATTACAAATTCAATAATATCACTATAACTACATATAGAACCATACTTTACCTAACCTATATTAAGTAGCAGTGTAGAATACCACAACAACAAACCCATCACTTATTTAGAGTGGCTGCCTTTTGTCATGAGGACTCCATTACCAAAACTAGGTATTTGTTCTATACACAAGTCACAACTCTCATTTTTTAAGGAATCAATAGCATTATGAATGATATTGATCAGTCCTCATCAAAGGATAATATTCCAGTGTGCCATCGAGGTAAAGATTGTAGCTGCATAGTTAAAGTTGAGCATTCAATTTCAAAGATTCTAGGGAAATACAAGTATATGTTGAATTCTTATTTTTTAGGGGTATTTTGTTTATGCAATGACTTGAATGAATGTCTTGATGTGGAATAAGGATGTGGGTATTTCAATTTGGATTAAAATTGACTAATAGATTTCCAATAGATTTGGATTCATGGGGTACAAATATTAATTGGATCGATATGCATTCTATTTCAGAAAATCCTTAGAAAATGCAATCAAATCCTTAGTCCCTCCAAATCTGTAAAATCATCCATTTTTGGGTTTTTTTCATGAAACGACTGCAAAGCATGCCTTGGTATGGAATTTGGATAATGATGCTTATCTTGTTGAAAAATCAGTGGGCTCTCAAGCTCTTTGAAATTATTGTTTGTTGAATAACATACATAAGTCAAATGATTCCATGTATCGTAGTATTTATAAATGCTCGAATATTAAATGACTATAAAATAGGGAACATACCATTACTATTGTTCTTCAATCCTTTGATCTTGTGCAATTGCTATGATAGTCAATGTATTGAAATATATTTCAATTTCTCTGTAAGTCACCATGGATCTCTTTGCCTAGATTGTTTCCAGTGTAACAGTCATTTGTATAAAATTTCTAGATTGATTTCAATATCTATCTTTTTGTATAAAATTTAGATTCTTATTTTTTGTGATTGCTTCACATCTTTTCATTCTTGCTGGTCCAATTTTCAACGAATTCTTTTTTAATTTCTAAAGGATTCATGATCATTTTTTACTCTGAGGCTTAGCAATTCACATAAAAAGGTAGTTTTATCTCTAGTATTTTTGTTAGTTATAGAATACTCTGCTATTCCTTAACATTCTTTTAGAAATAGATATTCACAAATAAATTATGTGATGCCAACATTGATGTCCTAATTTTGAAGGAAATACTGACTAATCAACACCAATTATTTTTATAAACAAGTTGGGTGGTGATCTAAGAGTAGTGAATGCAAACGACTACCCATAGCCAACATCATTTACTACAAAGACATTTATCCGACATTGATCTACATTTATTGTAGTGAAGATATTGTAATTTGAGTTGCATTTACTATAGCAAACATATTGTAGATTTTATTTTGATATGTATTTATTGATGGAGAGATATTTAGATTTTATAGGTTTTTTTAACAAAAAATTTCTTGTTTTCTGGTAAACTTTTACCAAATGAAAGAGGTGAAAGAGATTTCAGGTGTGAGAGAGGTTTTCCAGTGAGATGAAAGAGGTTTTAGGTGTGTGCCAAATAGATGAAATGGGGGACCTCATCTCCACTATAAATTATCAACAATTACACCCCAATGGAGTTTGAACCTTAATGACAAGAATAAAAACATAACTTAACCATCCAATCATGCCACTATTGACTTCCAATGATCAATACTAAATAATTATGAATATCTATAATTTTTTTAAATTATATTTAAATCTTTATATCACATCTACCATGTATTTCATTTAATATATTTGTCATATGACATTTGATCTAATTCTCAACCCCATTTTAATTGACTCATCGTATCTTAAATATAATTAATAATTATTTTAGTAAAATATATTGTCCAACCACTCCTCCTCTCCATGCACCTTGCAAAAGAATAAATAATCTCTATGGAATAGTTTGCATACGACATGTAATAATGCACTTAATAGGTATTATACTATTAAAAAAATCCTTTTAGGGAGGAGGAATTTAGACAAGTGAAGCCACAATAGTGGTTTACAATTCAAGTGAGGAAGGAAAACTCACAAAAAATGACCCCAAGGCAAAAAATGTGATTTTGGGGCTTCGTACGAACCTACTGGTTTTCCTGAACCCATAAGGAGAATTCGCTCGAACCTAGGTTCAAACGAACCCATTTGAATTTGGCTGCAAAAATAAAAATAAAATAATGCATTGGAAAGGGGTTCAAGCGAACCCCTTTGAAGAGGTTTGCTAGAACCTTGGTTCAAGCGAACCCCTTAGGGTTCATACGAACCCCCCTTATCCCTCATCCCCCCCTAAGACACAAAAACAACCTAAATTTTGGTACTTCGGAGCTCAAGTTGAGGATGAAAATGTAGGAATCTTCACAAACCCAATTGGAATTAGGTAGTCCTCGAAACAAGTTGTCCAACGAATATAATTTTAATATGTTTTGGTTTTATTATGTAATTTTTTTAGTTTTATTAAACATAATTTTTTCATTGAAAATGACGGTCTTTGTTCTGCACATGTGGAAAAATAACAGATTATCAAAAAAAATTTGAAAAATATGAGTGCACCAGATATTGAAGTCCTTGATCCAACAAAAAAAAAAAGAATTTTGATATATACAAAAAAAGTTACGCGTTATATGGTCGCGCTATGTCTGAATTGTAATTGGTTTGACTTCAAAACTTGATTAAAGAAAAAATATTCAATAAAAAACTATTTAACCAAGCATAGAAACACTAGATATCGGAGTTACAAATCTAAATTCAAAAGAATTAGAAAGTTACCCTTCATGGAAAAAAAGTTATATGTTATACAATGTGTGTCACTTTTTAAAAATGTTGTTTTCTGAAAAAAACCAATTTTTGTGGGAGATGGAAAAAGAAGTGCAATCTGATTCCAAAAAAAATGATTTTTCTTTTTTAGAATCCACAAACAAAATGTGACGAGACTCTAGTTTGCATCATCTACAAATTCCTCGTAGTTTAGCTAGTATAGGTGCCTAAATGTGAAGATTTAGTTAAAAATAATAATTTCAATGTCTAGTTTGGCCACAAATTGTAAACCACTATTGTCAGATCACCCAAGTTCATTAAAACTATTTTTGAGCAAATAATGCTTAGCATGCACAAGTGGGTGATTTTTACAAGGTGAAGAGGACAAGGCAATAAATCATTAAAAATGCCCTCCATTATTAAACATTCCCTTCATGAATAGTATTTCTATTTTTATTATATTCAGAGCCTGATGCTTATCTTTATATAAGGGATGTAGCTATTGTTTCTTATCATTGCCACTCTTAATCTACCCCTTATCTCTTCATACATTCTGAATCTCTATTTAAATATGTCTACAATGTTCACTCCATTTGGTGGAAGAAGAGAAAGTCTGTATGGAATTGAACTTGTTGAATGTGAAGGTTTCTTCTACGATCCCAAAACTCTTGAAATAGTGATGAAAATGTACTCAGAGTTCAAAGCAAGGGAGGACGATGTGTTTGTGTGCTCTGGAATGAAGACAGGAACCACCTGGGTCAAAGATATCATTACCAGCATTATGAGCAAAAGTAAGGGCCACATTTTGAAGACAAGGAGCGTCCACGACTTGATTCCCAACATAGAAATAATCTACAAAGCACAAGAAATATGTAATGCCTCCACTGTGATTGCAAAAATTCCCCCGCCAAGGTTGCTTGCCACCCATCTTCCTAACTCTACTCTTCCACCTCAAGTCACGTCTTTGGGTTGCCAAATCATTTATATCGTTCGAAATCCCAAGGACACATTCATTTCCCACTGGAAGTTCTTACATGCACTACAAGGTGTTCTCAATGGTGAAACAACATTTCCAATTTCCAAGGAGGTGTTCTTTGACTCCTTCTGTAATGGTGTCTTTATCTTTGGTCCTTTGGTTGATCATTTCTTGAGCTTTTAGAATGCTAGTAGGAATCAAAGTAACATCTTATTTTTGACTTATGAAAACATGAAGGAAAATTCTTTGTGCCACATCAAAAAGATTTTTGATTTCTTGGAGCAAACTTCTTTGATAGAGGAAGACATTTGTTGCATAGATAGTCAATGTAGCTTTCATTCTCTATCCACTTTAGATGTTAATGCCTAGTTAAGTAATCGACCTTTTTTCTACAGAGGTGAAATGGGTGATTGGAAGAATAATTTCACACTAGAAATGAATAGCTGAATGGATTTGGCAGTGGAAAATAGGTTCCAAGAAGTCATCTTGTTCCTCAAGTATCAACTCTGACATTCACAAAATATCTATACCCTTTGCTCGGTGTGTCCATGTCATGTGGAGAGTGCAAATAAAGTATTTTATTTGTGGATTAGATCGTGTCAATTTTTTTATCAACAAATCATATTCCATGATCTATCATCAAAATTATGAAAAAATTATATCTTTTTGTCTTTTAAATTTTGACAAAGCTTGACCTATCTATTATACCAAAGAATATAAAGTATAGTTTTGTAGGTATTCCCCTACAGTAGTAAAGATCTTTGTTACAAGATAGTTCCAAATAAAATTGACGTGACCTGGTCCAAGTCATTAGAAGTGTGAGATTTGAACATATAATAATAACTAGTGTTGTACTTACAATTTCCTTTTGCCATCTATAACCTTACAAAAAAAATTAATTTAGATTTAGTAAATGAAAGTTAATCAAGTTTTATAAAAAATTCTTTCACAATCAATATTTATAAGATTTCAGCACATTTTTGTCATCAAAATTATTTGTTCACATATGGTTTTGGACATTTCAATGTATGTGCTTGTCATAAAATCTATTTAATGAAATGATAAAAGGTCATTTTTCTACTTAAAAGGTGGCTAGCCTCAAGAATCTTCAATAAATATCAATAAAACAGCACACTGACTACAAAAAACTTAGTAGTTTGAAAATGAGTTTTGTATGGCTCACACACAAGAACTAGGTGAATATTAGAATGATCAGCATGAAAAGAAGCTTGCATAATAAAAATATACAATATTACAATTTATTTCATTACCATCATTTAACTAGATCTCAACACATTCTTATCATCAAAAATACTAATTTTCTCTCATTGTAAAAGCACCATTGTGAATATTTTTATTTATTTTTATTATTAAAACAAACATTGCAAGTTGTACATATCTCAATTCTATGTATTAATTGTTTGCATGTAAGCCAAACATTTTAAAAAATTGGAACACATAAATACTAGTGGCTCTCTCTCCTCTTGCTCATATAACTTTTTAAATTATTTCATCTAATATATTAAAAAAATTGTATGTTAATAAAACTAATGGGCATTTACTAGAACTACTAGAACAATAAGACCTTTTCTAAAACTATGGAAACAGTCGTTAGTGAATGCTATATAGTTGACATCCAACTCCTAATTATTCAAGTCAATAAGATAGTATATATTTTTATTCTATAATTTTATCTTAACAAGCAATTTTGTGTTGGATCTTTCATTACAAGATCACACCCAAGGAATTTGTTTAAACTTATGTCTTGATCATAACTAATTAGTGCCTTTATTAGCTATTTTAACTATTTATTTATTTATTGTCAAGTGTATAGGAAAATTAGTTATAGTATTTTTGTAGCATCATAAATTGTCACCCTTGACAACTTCACACTAGGTTTACCTTCGTCTTATGTGCTTGGACCTAATTGTGCTTTTAATTTTCTTATTTTATAATAATCTTCAAAAAATTAGGAGTTGAATTAGGAATACGAGTTTAATATTTATTTATTGATACTTAAGGCCCCAAAATAGATTTGGACTATGGCACAGGTGCCCCTATCCAGTCTATTTGGTTCCAATTAAAATATGTCGATGTCGATATTTTAACATTTAGAAGTTCAAAATTATTTGTCAGCTATTGATAATTATTTTGTAGGAAATTAAAGAAATGCATAAATTAATACAAGTCTTTTTCATCATTTGAAAACCTAAGCAATCCTAGGATATTGAACCGATAAGTGAGCATCCTAGAAATTTTTTACAATGCACGAATAAATGAATTTTTTTTTGACAAATATTTTTGTAGAATAATAATATATATATATATATATATATATATATATATATATATATATATTGCAAAAATAAAAATCATACTGACTGCAATAATTGGGCCATACGTCTAGGCTAGCAATTTTTTTTCCTCAACGGACAACTTTGTCCAAATTTGATGATTTGGCAATTGATTTAGGGGTTTTTGGCCCTTTTGAGCACGATGGTGATGTCCTTTTTGGCTGAAAATGCTCTAAAAATATGGCTACCTCCTAGATCTGACAACCACCTTCAATCTTCAAACTCTTGTAGATTTGGCCTTTGATGTCCAACTGAGATGAAACAAAATGCAAATTAACTTTTTCGGACACTTTGGACATAATGGTGAGCTTAGATCTGATGCAAAAAGCTCCCAAAATGCACCTACAATATAAATCCAAAAATGAGACCCCCTAGAATCCGGTATTTCTACCACACCTTTCTAATTCTCAAGATCATCTAAAGATGCAAGAGAAGAGTATACTCAATGCTTCAAGAAAATACAAGATTGCACTCCAGACCTCCCAAAAGACTAACCAAAGACACTCAACTTGCTCTGATAAGATTATGACAAGTGTCTTAAAATCATACGACATGAGACAACTTATCACAACTACCTAGGTCACATGTGTTAGTTTTCAAAAGATAAGATAACAACTAATGACAACTAACACCTTCTAAAAAGAATCTTACAACCTAAGTAAATTTAACATGTGAATATGTCCCCTAATTACTGTTGACGCCAAAAATTGACGCGGTAACAGTGCCTTATGGGAAACTCAGTTCAAGGGGGACCCCTTTTCACCAAACTGAGTAACCTCCAAATTTTTAAAGAAGTCGGCTTCTTCTATAATGGGTTTTGGAAAGGGAAAAGGAAATGGATACAATGAAGGAAAATCTAATCTAAGGCGATGCGCCAAAATCTGCTGATGGGCACGATAAATCATGGATTTAAGGGCCTGAATGGTGTTGTTACGTTCCAAAGCGTCGGAGACTTAAAGCTATAGCATAAACAATTCATTTATTGACATAAAATAGTATCGCATACACCTTTACTACTAAGAAGAGTCATTTAGACATGATTTAGATAAGCAAGCTTGTATTCAATATATAGAAGTCTTGTCAAATGAAATGCTTAAGACAATAAAAAGCACAGTTTACAGTTTAATCAATACATGAAAAATAGAAAGGCCGAACAGTTGGCACAGTCTGAAAGTTTCTTGCAAATAAAACATATAAAAGAGGCCTGGTGTCTCTTGCTAAAACCAGTATCCTTTTTCTTAAATTCTCCTCCTCTCTTTCTCACTGCTGAGAGAGTATATATAGCCAGGGGGACAATTCCCACCGCTTTGGAGAGCTGTAACAGAAAAGATTTCCCAATCCCCTGCAATGATGCCAGAATCAAAAGATTCCTCAATGTCGTTATAATGGCAATGAGTTAGAACACAACATCTGGTCATCCAGTTGTAGGCGCACCCTTTGCAATGATGGTAGTGGTCCCAGCCAAGCCCGAGGCTACAAGTGTCATCCACCGCTTTAGAATTCATGAAGAGCGGCACCCAATAGCATAGTTTCCCTCAGCCAGCCTATCGCCTACTTCGATGATCAATGTAAGGCACGTGGCAGCCCGTCGCTGCCCAAATGAGAATTCCTCCTACTGCTGCCGAGAGATTGCGAAGAAGCAACACGTATTCAAGGGGCTAAGGTCCTTCTTGATATGGAGAGAAAGCTGCATAAATCGGGTGCGAAAGACGCGTGGCAGCATTTCACAGCCCGCGGTGTTCACCTCCTTACTGTGTTGAAAAGGCTGCGAACGACTGCCACTTGGCAGAAGGTAGGGCCCGCCAAAATAAAAGAAGGCCTGCGAAAGCATTTCGCAGCCCGCAGCTGCTTATTTCAACCCTGCATGAAAAGCTTGCGATACGCCGCCACGTAGCAAGATGTGGGTCCTTCTGACAATCCTAGAAGTGATGGCCCCCGCAGAAGGCTTTCACAACCCGAAGAGACCTCAAGGAAAAAAGAAATATAATCCTCCGCCAGCGAGACACGTGGACGCCCAGCGCAGCCTTTCAGAACCCGAAATGGAAGCCGCTACCCGAAGTTGTGAAATGAGGATGCGTAAAGGGGAAGATCAAAACTTGACGGAAAGCCGAATAAACTTGGTGATGCACAGGCCGGCGCACGAACATTTACAAAAGAACCCGAAGGGAGCTGTTTGAATATTTATTTTAACAACTTTTGACAACTATCAGGGGCGTTTTGGATAAGGAACGGAGAACCCAAATACTCTCTGGTTCTGCAGACCAGAGCTTTATCCATAGGGCGAATGGAGTTAGAGTTTGGAAAGAGCAGCTTGCAAGGGCGACCATTCACTTTCGGACGGCTTCGCCATGCTGCGCAAATTTTCTTGTGCCCCGCGGAGATCAATAGCTTCCTTGTGAGGCAGCACCTCAGGTAGGCCGGCGCCTGCTTGGATATGGAAAAACAGCTGGGAGAGTGGATGAATGATCGTCTCAATGTCGGCTGTCATTGGGGAACTGCCGAACTCCCTGAATGCCTCCGAGTCATTTTCCTTCTACTCAATAACCTCCGCGATCTGTGTGGTTGTCGCAATGGAACCATCCTCGAGGAATGGGGACGACAGCCCCAGCTTGCCTAGCTCGGAGAAACTTCCCTGAATGCCATCAAGTGCTTTGCCTAGAAAAGTCGCCGCTGCCTTCGTACGCTGGAAGGCAGAGTGACAATGAATGAATTTATTTGCTGTTTGAGCAGCAATGTCCCGATCTTCGATACCCACCCCGGCAAGGATTTCATCCGAGACTGAGTATAGCTTATTGAGCAAGTCCCTTGCCTCAGGAACCTTCTCCAGGATGAAATGTGGGAACTGCTCCATTGTGTCGTTGGCCTCTTGATTTAGCCTTGATGCCTTGGCGATAAATCGAAGGGTAGGCTGCAGTGTTAGGCAGAAGGTCTTGACTTTCTCCCAGTGAGAAATGTACAATTGCCTAACCAGCGGAATGACATCAGGTTGGGCAGGGGCAGGTAACAAAGAGGCTTTAAGCAAATAAATCTCCACGTCCCTTGAAATGAGGGCTTCGGCTAATTCTGCCTTCTTTTTCTCGGACGCTAACTGCTCTGCATAGCTGCTCATTTCTTTATTCCAATTTTGTTCAACTCGGGAGTGGTTAGCCGATTGCTCCTCTAGAGAAGCCTTTGTCTCTCGGAGCTCCTTTTCTAGCTTAGCCTTCAAGTTTTTGAATTCAGCCTCTTTCTCTTGTACCTTTTGCTGATACTGCTCTTGTAGGCACTCCAACTCCTCACCCTTTTGTGCCATCCCCTGACTATACTCAAGGCAGACGCATTCAAGCTCTTCCTCTTTTGACTGTAGGCTCTGTCGGGCTACCTAGTTATGGCTTTGCAATTCTTTTACTAAGCCTGGGTCAACAACCTGGGTTTTCGCAATTTCGCCCCGAAGCCTGTTTCTCTCATTCTCTGCTGTTAGCGCTCTTTCAGTCATTCAGACGATATCTGCCTCTAAGGATTTCTCCTTTGTCTTTAGAAAGCTCACCCTTTCCTTGGCTGTCCTAAGCTGCTCATCCTTCTTTTTTAACTGGCGACCAGTTTTGAGGAAGTTGGAAGTGACCACCCATTGCGTCTCCTCTATAATTTCGACCTTATCTTGTGGTCGGGCTATTTCATGTCAAGTCCGACAGCATAGATCTCATAATCTTCGGGTTGCATTTCTCCCTGAGGCTTGCTTATCCTTGGGTACATGGTTGCGAATTTTAATTCTTGTCGGGCCTCATCATACGAAGCTTGTACTCTTGGCTCGGCGGGAGCATTGTCATCCTTTTCCTTGCGTCGCCTCATTCTATTTGTGCACGCTTCCTTTCCACAATCTATATGTGCTATGAATTCGGCTGGTGATGATACTAGCCCACCTGCGAAAGGAACACCAGAAGGCAGGGCATAGGGATAAGTAATTTTCATAGGCGCACGCATTTGCTTCTTCTAGAGAGTGACAGTTTGCGGAGAAAAGTGTGGCACGTTCCATAGCTTGGCCTGAGAACTATCGGCAGGGCTAGGCATTTGCAGCGGCTGAATCAGAGATTTAGTCGTAAGGCTCATTGGCCAGGGAAGGATAGTTGCTGACTGGGTATTGGCTTGTTGCAATGGAAAATGATCAGTAAGCATAGCGGAAAAATAATGAGGGCCGACAGGGGGAACATTTTTTGAAAGCGAGGTGAGGAAAGTCTGAGTGGTAGCAGTAGGCGTAAGCATATTCGGAGGAGTAATTATAAATGGTTGGGCCTGCGAATACTGGGCAAATCCAATCGAATAAGCTGGACCAGAAGCAGAAGGTGGAAGGCTCGGACTTATGACAGGAGTCGCTAATGGAGCAGGGGCAGATACAAAGGAATGAGATGCGAGAGAAGAAGGAGCGAAATGTACCTGCTGACTGGTCGGCGGTGGCTCCAGGATCGTTCGTGACTCACCTGCAAACTCTGGCATTTGGCTAGCAGCGGGCACTTCTCCTCCGGCGGGTTCATGCGAAACTTCTCCGATAATACTTTCTGTGCGCTGTCTTTTCGCAGGTGGACACTCACTAACTTCGGCAGTCGGATCCTTCTGTTGAGGTGTTAGCCTGGCCGATTTAGCGGCCCAAATACGCGTATGCGAGCCTCTTGATATATTAAAGCGTACATTAGTGGCCACATAGGTGGCATGTCTGGAGACGTTGCCCCTTTGTGTTGAAGAGGATGATACCGCCGCTTCTTCTTCACGCTCCTCGGATCCCTCTCCTTCCTCGCTCCTGTCAACACTAGAGATCGGGCTGGGGTGGCCTTCATTCCACTATCTGTCAAATTCTTGGTCGTCCTTCAATTGATTATAAGGAGCATCCAACTGTGCTGTTTCCTGGTGATATTTTCATAAAGCTCTTATTTTTTCATCACTCCATTCTTCACCCCTTTTCAACTTGTTATACATGCTGCGCTCCATCAGAAGATTGTCCTTGGCCACAGCCACTGGAAAGTAGAACTTGTGCCATGGGCCCCTAGTATCCGGCGTAAGGATTTGCGCTAATTCAACAAAATCCTCCTCTCTACCCGTCCACGGATTAAGCTACTTCTCCCAGTATGGTCGGGGAACATGGGTAACCTTCATATGTGGCTCTGGCAGGTCATTGAAAGGGTTGTACTCCCACTTATCATTTATCAGTACCAACCCTAGACGTGCCAGCTTCTCTTCTAACAGCTTGTGCGATTGTTTCTAACTAGAGTTACTGACTTGAAACTCTTCGAACAAGTGAAGAATCCCTTCCTCTTGACACTTCCGCTACTACAGAATATGAAATCAATGACACACACTTGTCGGAAAACTTTCAGCGCGAGCACTCTATCGATGACGCAAGCCGAGAGCAGGAAAGGTTTGCCAGTAAAGCCCCGTATTCGAAGGATTGTGAAATCCTTGCTTAAGAACCAGTCACAAGCAAGGGTGTAGCCTTGCATAAATCCAGTCTACTCCTGGGTGAGCTGGACGATATCACCTTCTCCGATCAAATCATTCAAAACCGAGGCTATGAAATAGTCCGTGAATGCATAATAGTCATATGTTGCGGAAAGGAAAGGTGTTCATGTAGACACCCACTTTCTTTTATTCTGCTCATCAAAAATTGATAGCGAAATAAATCGGGCGAAGAAATCCGGATTCCGATGCAGGAACATGTGGACCAGGTAGGAAAGAAATCTAAACGTCTTCTCCCCCTGATAATTCTCCATTTGATGTATCATTTCTTCAACCATGAACTCAACAAAATCATACCAGAAGAGTTCATGCTGTTTGTGAAACTGTATTGCAGGGCCCAGCTGAAACGCCTCGATCTTCTCATCAGAGTCTCGGCCGCAAACAAATGCCAGCATGGACATGGCGTCCTAGAGATCATCGTGGAATGAACCACGCACTAAAGGGATACTTGGTGCCTTAGCGGAAGCGATACCTTTCTTATTAGTCTCCTCTAACAAGAAATCGGAGCCGGTTTTCATTTTCTTCCATATTTTCTCCCCCTTGCTTAGACAAAAAGGCTCGATAGTCTCCTTCCTTCTGCTTGGATCCGGGATACATAACATGTGCCAGATAGCTTCTGGGCTGATATGAACCCTTAAATTGCGACCTTCAATACAGTGGGTATCTGGATTATAGCGCTGAAAAGCCGTGTCGACCACCTCAGGGTAATAGTGCACCAATGAGACCATGTATTGTGGGAGACCGCTAGACCAGACTCTACTTGTCGTGGATTGGTCTGTCTTTGCTGCTGATAACCTTGCACAAGCTGCCTCTCTGAGGGATTTA
This sequence comes from Sequoia sempervirens, assembly GCA_007258455.2. Classification (NCBI taxonomy): domain Eukaryota; kingdom Viridiplantae; phylum Streptophyta; class Pinopsida; order Cupressales; family Cupressaceae; genus Sequoia; species Sequoia sempervirens. Next base: position 123,482 of record VDFB02125775.1, on the reverse strand, counting down.
GGGTTTCTTGCAAGCTTTGGGTCGTAGATATTATCCCATTTTTCTTTAACCTTATTCTGGTTACTCCATTCCTTTGGTCTATCCAGCTCCTCCGTGTGGGCTCTTCTCGTCTTCACGGGTATACCAGGCGTGGCATATGCTACATCCTCGTATACGTATACCTCAGCCGAATAACGAATAGCCGTGAACAGTTCCTGACTAATCTCTTCCTGCATCAGCTGAATCGGAGATTCTGACATTTTTCTTTTTCTGTAAAACTTGCAAGCTTCTGGCCTGTGAATATGCTTGCTCTAGATAGATAGACATAAAACACTTTGCACTTCCCTTGCGTTTGTAAAAAGACTTTGAAATATTAAGCTTTTTCATGCAATAATAGCAACTTTTTCCAAGGTGGTAGGCGAAAGTAAGCCTTTTGCATTTAATTCGACATGTACCGTTAATCTGGCAACTCGTGCAAGATGAATTGATTGCTTTTCTGAGGTGGCCGGATTTCATCATTATATTTGGGCGATCGGGTGATACGCCTTGATCTCCTTGGAAATTAAGCTTGCAACTGGCCTTCTAATCTTGCGTTAGCATGTACTGACAATTAATATCCTGGCCGAAATAATTACGCCAAACAAATGATCACCGCCTGAAAAGATATGAGTATCGCCTTGGGCTCTGGGATGCGTTTGAGAGGTGACACAATAGTCTACGGCCATACGTCTCTTCACCAACAAGTGCCACATTTTTAAGACTAATTAATCAACTCCATTTAATTAAGCACGCCTTGAGCCATGCTATCATGCATGTACCGGCCCAAAATGTGAACAAACGCAGACTCGGCTTTCGAGACAGTAGCTAGCATAATATCATGTTTTTTAGAGGCGGATTGGCATGTGTCTTGTCAATTCTTCTATAAATAGGCCAGTCGATAGTGAACAAAACAAACTTAGCATTTGAGAAGTGATAGGTTAGTAACAGAGCGTTAAACAAGTCTTTTCATAGGTTAGGTGGTGCATAATTCCGGCATTAACTTAGAAGTCCAGGGACAGTGTCAGGAAAAATGGATACCCCAATTCGCCTAACCTCGTTTAAATCACAGACAACGTTTCTAGGTGAGATTTCCACTAGGAGGCTGAAAAGGATGACGAAGAACAAGCATTCGCTGGTTCTGGTAGCCATTAAGTGGGTCCTAGGCAAGGATTGCGTGGAATATGAGGATAAGTATAGGGTGAATACCGATATATGCTCACACTTTGTAGCGTCCATGCTGGACATTTGCGTTCCCCGACCACTTATCCTGAAGCTGGTTAAAGAAATCTTTCTGAAGAAATACTTGAATGGGCTTGGTGAGGTCGTTGCACATGCTGCATATGGGATAGGCCTGCCAACAGCTAGCGACCTGCGTCGCTTTATCGAAGAAGAAGTTGTCATCGTTTGGCTGCCATTCCTCAGCGGATTCTGCCTGCAGACCCATGACCAGCATCAGCAGAGAGTTACTCAGGCCCTACACTTCCTGTTTCGGAGCTACAACGTGATACCTTTCTATGACGTAGACTGGTACACTGACTTCAGGAACCTGGTGTTCCCACTGCCACTGGCGGTCGTACCAAATGATGCTACCAGTGTCGCCGACGAGCCCGTGGACGAGGAAGAAGCGGACGCTGCAGTGAATGCGTCGATTGCTGCCAGTCATTCCTTTGGATAGATAACCCCCTTGCTTACTTGCTCAAAATGTAACTTTCCTATTTTAGATAAGCCTAATAAAAGGCTATTGTATATAATATATATCCTGATACTTGTACATTTTGGAAATCGGCATCCCAGCCATTTTGTAACTAAAGAACATATATATAAATATATACTTCTCGTTTTTAAGGAAAATCCATGCACTTTTGCTTCTGTGTTTAAAATTTTCTGGGTTTGCAAGTTTTGAATGCTATTTCTCCATGCATGAGTGTATTTTGTGTAAAGCAACTCCGGTGTTTTACCCGCCAATAATAATGAGCAAATACGTAGAAAGACAACAGATTTTAGACAAAGAACAGACCCAAAATAGAAAAGGAAATAAAAAGCGCTATTTACAACTGTACAAGGTAGAGCTTAATGCCTAATGGAACAACTTAAGATGAATCCCATTAACCAGGATTCCTAACGGCTCTTGTTCTATATTTTCCATCTCAAAAGCGTTGTGTTGCATGCACCGAATGATTTTGAAGGGTCCCTCCCATAGGCTATAAAATTTACCGTGCTGACCTGGCTTTGCAGCCCTGCTGTCATATTTTAGCACTAAGTCTCCACTTTTTAGACCCTGGTCAGAGGCCTTCTTGTCAAACCATCGTTTGACCACCTGTTGACGACTTGTCATTGCTATTAGGGAATTCTCCCTTTTTTCTTGTACTTCCAACAGTTCGGCAAGCTGAACCTCCATGGCTTCATTTTGTTCTATCTCAAGAGACTTTAATAACTGTATTGTCGGGATCTCCATAGAGATAGGTAACAACGTCTCCTTCCCATATACCAGCTCATAAGGCGAAGTCTTAAGGACTGGCTTAGGAGTTATGCGGTTGGCCCAGAGCGCTTTTCAAATATTTTTATGCCATTCCCTCTGGTGTTCTGAGCTAACCTTTTTAAGGAGTCGGACTAAGCTTTTGTTTGTCGACTCGGCTAGGCCATTTCCCTGTGGATAATAGTTTGATGATGTTTTAAGGAATATGCCATTTTTTAATGCAAAGTGACATACCTTTGTACCTAGAAATGCTCTGGCGTTGTCGAAATGATTGTCTTCGGAGAGCCGAACCTTGTCACCAGTGCTTCGAGGAAGTCTACAATCTCTGTTTCTGTTGCCCCCTTAAGGGGAACAACTTCCGCCCACCTTGTGAAGTAGTCTGTAGCTGTCAAAATCCACTTATGTCTGGCACTAGAAACCGGGTTGATCATTCCGATGAAGTCCAGGCCCCATTGTGCAAATGGTTCATCCGCCACGATAGGTTTGAGGGGCATCGCTGAATTCTTCCTTCTGTCAGAGAAGAACTGACATTTTTTACAAGCCCTTACCAGAGAGTAGGAATCACTGAAAAGTGTAGGCCAGTAATATCCAGCTCGCAGGAACTTGATGGTGGTAGTTTTGGCAGAGAAATGTCCACCTTCGTCGCTATTGTGAAATGTGTCGAGGATCCTCTGCGCCTCCCCTGAAGTAACGCATCGCAGGAGCACACCATTGAAATTTCTTTTGAAAAGAACTCCTTCTATCAGCATATATCCGCAATTCTGTAGCCGGTAGTACCTTTTTTTTGGGATGAGAGGCCTGGCGGATACCTTCCAGTTTGCATGAAGTTCATTCTATCTGTCAGCCAATCATCTTCCGATCCCAACCCATTTATCAAGACGAGTTCTGGTTGTTCCTTCTTGGCAGGTACCTCCTCGTTCTGTGCCATATACTCACACAATCCTCTGCCCTTAACAGTCTTGGTAGGCCTGACCTCGATGTCATACTCCAGGATCTTGGTAATCCAATTAGCCCTTTTTTCTGTGATCTCTCCTTCCATGATGTATTCACGCACACTAGAATGTGCGACATATACCAGAACTTTGTTGCGGGAAATTAGATAGCGGAATTTTTTAAGTCCCTTTACTATTGCAAAAGCCTGTCTTTCGACGAAGTTATAATTCGCCTCATATTCCTTTAGTGTTCGAGAATAGAACGCCACTGGATGCTCTCCCTTTCCTTCACTATCCTTTTGAGTCAGAACAGTAGCGCTATTGGACTTGCTACTGAAGGCATACATTATAAAATCTTTGCATTGATCTAGATTAATTAACACCGGGGCTGTGGATATCACTTCCTTGACCTTTTCAAATGCTTCCCGAGCCTCCGTTGTCCACTTGAAAATTTGATCCTTTTTCAGCATTAGGGTGATCGGCCTAATTATTCCCGCAAAATCAGAAATAAATTTGCTGACGAAATTTACTTTGCCGAGAAAATACTGGACACCTTTCTTATTTACCGGAAGGGGAAGCTCCTTAATAGCCTTTACTCGTTTGGGGTCAATTGAAATACCTTCTTTAGACACAACATGCCCTAATAGCTTACCCTGTGGTACTTTGAATACACACTTTTTTGGATTTAAGGAAACCCCGAACTCCTGGCATTTTTGAAAAACTAATTCCAAATGATCAAAATGATCATCTTTAGATTTAGAGAACACAGTAAGGTCATCCAAATAGATTAGAATAAACTTATTGATCAGTTCGCTGAATGCGATGTCCATAGCTCGCTGGAAAGTTGCCCCTACATTGGATAAACCAAAGGGCATTTTAGCATATGCAAATGTTCCCCACTTGGTGGTGAACGTAGTCTTGTGCTGATCTTCTTCTTTAACTCGAATCTGGTTATAGCCAGAGAAGCTATCAAGTAGAGAGAATATTTATGATCCTGCGACAATCTGGAGGATCGACTCCATAGAAGGCAATGGATAGTGATCTTTCAGAAATGCTTTATTGAGGTCTCAGAAGTCCACGCATAAGCGGATATCGCCATTCTTCTTTCTGACTGGTACCAGGTTTGATACCCAAGTACTATGTTTAATTGGGAATACAATACGTGAATCAATGAGCTTGGTTAACTCTTGTGCCATTAGGGCCTCAACTTTAGGGTTGACTGGCCTCTGCTTCTGTCGGACTGGTTTTGCACCTTCTGTTAGTTCAATAGTGTGCTGAATGATGCCAGGATCGTAACCCTCTAGATCATCGTAGGACCAGGCCACTACATATTTTACGCAGAAACTGATAAGCCTTTCTCTATCTCATTGTGGGACATCTTTTCCGACCTGGAGATTCCTGTCACCTAAGACCCAAAGGTTTTCATAATCACTTTTGTCTGCCATGAACTTCCACTTATCATTTCGGGTGTCGCTACAATCAAAAAAATTCTTGAGAGTAACTAATCCTTTCGAAAGTTTATTTGACTTCAGCTGCATAATTTGTCCTTCGTAGGCCTCGGCGATCTTTGGTTGAAGTTGATCAACAAATTCCCCTGAGTGCTGAATAAACGAGGCGATGTGCTCATCGCTCTCAAAGACTTGCCAACTCTGGTCATTGTCGGGAATCACTGGTCGAACAAGCACTCGCACTGAATATTTGTTCCGAAGCAAGTCGGAGACGGGATCAAACTGAGCACCGATCACCGCCATGCGATCTGCATTGCCATTCTGCGCTCGGGGAACGGTCAAGATGTTGAAAGCTTCAAAACCTTCAATCAGGTCCCAGATTCGATGTCGATAGGATCTCATTCGGACATTCTTCGCTGCAGAAATTCCTCGGACCTGATTAACTATCAGTTCGGAATCTCCGAACACAATCAATTGCTTAATACCCATTCGTTGCGCTAGGCTTAGGCCTTGGACTAACCCTACATATTCAGCCTCGTTGTTTGAACAGGCGAATTGGAAATGGAAAGACCTCAACAACTTTTCATTCTGCGAGGATATTAAACATACCCCTGCTCCAGCTCCAACTTTGCTTCTTGCTCCGTCAAAATACAATGCCCACAACTCATTTTCTTGGTTATCGTCGGATTCTTTGGCAACCTTCGGAAGAACCTGGTCTTCATCATAAATCACATATGTGCCCAATCCGGTAGCATGATAATTCCCGAAAGGATCATTATTTATGTGTTCGCTTAATAGAGCATCTTCCTTATCATTTCGGTCTCCACTCACCTTCTCTTCTTCTAGCAGTTCGACACTATACATGTCCTGCTTGGTGATAGAGGTATGTGCGGCTTCAAAATTGATCAGGGCCTCATCCGCCACGTCCTCAGAATGTAGAGCCTCCGATTCTATCTTCATTTTTGCACCATGCTTGGTCCTAATTATTAGATGTGACCAATCTAAAGACAAATATCCGCCCACCTTTGAAGTAAATTCTTGGGATAGACAGAGACCGAACATAGGAGGAACATCTATGATCACTGTATCTTGCGGGACCGTGATACTTGGGCAGGCAAATAGAGTTAACAAAAGCACTTTGATGACACCCACAGTATCAACTTTATTTCTATCCAGCTGCATCACCCCTTTCTTCATAGGTTCATAGCTGAGTCCCAAGGCTTCGGCTATCAGTTTTGGCATAACCGTTGTACTAGCGCTAGAATCAATCATAGCGTTGTGTAATAGTTTTTCCCCTACAATGAGGGTCAAGAAGAAGGGTTGAGGTTTTGGCCTACCTCCACCTTCTGTATGGGATTCCTTTGCTTTGTCTGCAAGAACTTTAGTTAGTGGCATTTGATAAACCATCTCTGTATTGGCGGACGACTCTGTTGGTGCTGAGCGGATCTCTTGTTGAAGCGCCTTCTGTAGCATAGTTTTCTATTCCAGGATAGCTCAAAGAGATGGTTGAAGCACCAGGAATTTGATTAGATACGCCTTTCGGTTGCGGGCTGTCCGGAAGTGAAACAACGGGCTCACCAATGAATCTCCTCTTTGAGCGTGTGTTATAGTCAGACTGTTCCTGCGGCGTTTCGGCTGTGGATGTGTCATTGGAAAACACCATTTCCTCATCTTCCATCCATGAGAAGAGCACATGATCAGGAACAATATCGGACTCTTGCTCTAAGGACATTCCTTGCATTTGCACGGTAAAGAGCGCATTCTCCATTGCCGAGGCATATATGTATTCTCCATTTTCTATTGTAGTACCTTGACTACGTTGCTCTGCTACCTTTTGTTGTAAGTTTCCACGCGGACAATTTTGGGGCATATGCACATCATTGCAAGGGAAGCACCATGGATTGATGTCATCAATAAGATTATTTTGTCCCGCGGTTAATTCTCTACTTGAGCTTGGCGACGCACCTTGATAGTTTTGATATGTGGGCCGTGGAGGCGTTGCCTGGTTCCACTTGAGGGTTGTTATGTCATTTGCGATAGTTCGCAATATCTCCTTGAGGTCACCTATTTCATCCTTAGAAGAACTCGATGTAGAAGCCAAGCTTTCAGGAGCGGCCGCATAGGAGTACATCGACTGGGGAGTTGCTGCCGCACTAGTCGATGCAACCTCTTGTGCTAGGTTTGATATTTTAGGAAATATCGGGATAATAGGTAGAGGAGGCAACTTTCCGAAATCTATCAATTAATTCTCAGCTTTGATAGCGGTGGCATAAGCATTTGGTAGAGTGGCTCCTCCAAAAGACTTGATCATCACAGAAATGTCGGGGTTAATGGACTTAAGATAAAATATGAATGCCAGCTCTGGAGTCGGGCGGATAGTCACATAAATCCTCTTCCAACTTGAGTGAAATCGGGCATTGAAGTCTGTCAGAGCCTCTTGGGGAGCTCGTCTTATGACGGATAGCTAATAATATAACGAAGAATGATCTCCGTCATTTGAGAACCTTTTATAGAATGGATCTTCGAGGTCATCCCAAGTACGAATTGAATTCGGAGTCAGCGTCCAGTACCAATCCAGGGCCTTGCCTTTGAAGGACGCAGCGAGGAGCCTCAAGGCTACATTCTGCGCTGTAATACCATGTACCAGACATACATCCGCTACATCCTGCAAATGTTCTGCTGGAGTTTTTGTGTTGTCTTCGGCAAATTTGGGAAGAGCTTTCAAGGCCGAAACCGGGATAACGCCCCAAACAGCGGGCGCTATCGGAGCTACCAGGGGACTTCCAGCATCCCATGCTACATAGTTTCTGTTCGCGGCCAACAACATGGTGAGAGGAAAAGGCAATGGGAATGGAACGGTTACCAACTGATTTGCGGCATGGACTGTCCCTAGCGGAGGTATTAGTAAACTTGGGTTATTTGCAGTCTGGGATCTAGTTACAGGCCGATGGCTCATATACCCTTCTATAAGGCAATTTCATTAGTTCAAGTCCCACCGGGCGTGCCAGAAAAAGGACAAACTGTTGACGCCAAAAATTGACGCGGTAACAGTGCCTTATGGGAAACTCAGTTCAAGGGGGACCCCTTTGCGCCAAACTAAGTAACCTCTGGATTTTTAAAAAAGCCGGCTTCTTCTATAATGGGTTTTGGAAAGGGAAAAGGAAATGGATACAATGAAGGAAAGTCTAATTTAAGGTGATGCGCCAAAATCTGCTGATGGGCACGATAAATCATGGATTTAAGCGCCTGAATGGTGTTGTCACGTTCCAAAGCATCAGAGACTTAAAGCTATAGCATAAACAATTCATTTATTGACATAAAATAGTATCGCATACACCCTTACTACTAAGAAGAGTCATTTAGACATGATTTAGATAAGCAAGCTTGTATTCAATATATAGAAGTCTTGTCAAATGAAATGCTTAAGAAAATAAAAAGCACAGTTTACAGTTTAATCAATACATGAAAAATAGAAAGGCCAAACAGTTGGCACAATCTGAAAGTTTCTTGCAAATAAAATATATAAGAGAGGCCTGGTGTCTCTTGCTAAAACCAGTATCCTTTTTCTTAAATTCTCCTCCTCTCTTTCTCACTGCTGAGAGAGTATATATAGCCGGGGGGACAATTCCCACCGCTTTGGAGAGCTGTAACAGAAAAGATTTCCCAATCCCCTACAATGATGCCAGAATCAAAAGATTCTTCAATGCCGTTATAATGGCAATGAGTTAGAACACAACATCTAGTCATCCAGTTGCAGGCGCACCCTTTGCAATGATGGTAGTGGTCCTAGCCAAGCCCGAGGCTACAAGTGTCATTCACCACTTTAGAATTCATGAAGAGCAGCACCCAATAGCATAGTTTCCCTCAGCCAGCCTATCGCCTGCTTCGATGATCAGTGTAAGGCACATGGCAGCCCGTCGCTGCCCGAATGAGAATTCCTCCTACTGTTGCCGAGAGATTGTGAAGAAGCAACACGTGTTCAAGGGGCTGAGGTCCTTGATATGGAGAGAAAGCTGCATAAACCGGGTGCGAAAGACGCGTGGCAGCGTTTCGCAGTCTGCGGTGTTCACCTCCTTGCTATGTTGAAAAGGCTGCGAATGACCGCCACCTGGCAGAAGGTAGGGCCTGCTAAAATAAAAGAAGGTCTGCGGAAGTATTTCGCAGCCCGCAGCTACTTATTTCATCCCTGCATGAAAAGCTTGCGATACGCCGCCACGTAGCAAGATGTGGGTCCCTCTGACAATCTTAGAAGTGATGGCCCCCGCAGAAGGCTTTCGCAACCCGAAGAGACCTCAAGGCAAAAAGAAATATAATCCTCCGCCAGCGAGACACGTGGACGCCCAGCGCAGCCTTTCGAGACCTGAAAGGGAAGCCGCTACCCAAAGCTACAAAGTGAGGATGCGCAAAGGGGAAGATCAAAACTTGACGGAAAGCTGAATAAACTTGGTGATGCACAGGCCGGCACACGAACATTTACAAAAGAACCCGAAGGGAGCTGTTTGAATATTTATTTTAACAATTACTTAGTAAGAGAATTAACTAGGTACAAATCAATTATTCACACCAACACTCTCTCCTACTCTCTCTTTATATAATCCCTCTCTACCTCACTTTACATATGACTTCCTATATCTTTATATTTCTCTCTACATCTCCCCCTCTTTCATTGTCTCCCTGTTTCTATCTCTATCTCTCCCCCTCCATCTTCTTCTCTCCTTCCATCTCTCCCTTTATATTTATCCCTCTTTTTTTGTATTTGTCTCTTTCTCACCCTCTTTATCTTTCCCAAATTATATTTTTCCTCTCCCCCTCTCCTTATTACTTCCTCTTTCTATATCTCTCTACTTATCTCTCCTATGTCTATTTCTCTCCCTTCATCTACCTCCTTCTCTATCTATTTATATATATATATATATATCTATCCCCCTCTCTATCTCTCTCCACATCTCTCTCTTACTGATACACACACTCCTTGTTTTTGTCTCCCTATCTCTAGCTCTATATCTATCTTCCCGCATTTAAATTCTTACATATCTCCCTCTATCTCTATCTCATTATCTATCCATCTCTCTCTACCCCTCTCTATATATCACTTTCTATACCTTTATATATTTATATCCTTCTCTCCCCCTCTCTCTATATTTATCTCTTACATCTCTATATATACTTTTTTCGTCTCTTTATCTCTCCCTCTTCTTCTCTCCATATTTGTCTCCTCCATCTCCATCTTCATCTCCATCTCTATCTCTAACTTCCTCTCAATATATTTCTCCTTACCTCTCAATCTCTTTCTCTCTTCCCTCTATATCTCTCCTTCTTTCTATCCCCATATCTCTTCTCCCCCTCTCTCCCTATTAAAAACATAACATGGGCCTATTGGTAATGGAGTCTTATTATCTTCCTAATTTAAAGTTTTTGTTTTAGTTGTGTTTCAATCCCTGTAAGTAGATGCATATTTTATTTGAAGCTATCACTTCTCCATTGAGACCTTTGGTGCACCAACACCATTTTATAAATAGCCTACCAATTGATCTCATGTATACTACACAAAATTATATTTAAAATAAACCAAAATATTCCCTAATTGACCTTCCACAATTCTTTGTTGTACCCATTGCACACCAAGATGTGATTACTAGTTTAATTTTCTTTAAATATATACTTAAATGCCAAAAACACATTAAGAACTACACGAAATGCGGTGTCATCCAATTTTTTAGTCCCTGCCTTTATAAGGTGGGGAATTAATGTTATCACCTCAATATTGCATATTAAAATTGTGCTTTGGGAACGGCACCAAGAAAATAAAGATATAGTTTTATTGATGTTCCAGGGAATATTTAGAAAAAATAATTTTATTTTTTTTGTTTTTACAATTTTGTGATTGGCGGTTGTAATTTTCCTCGTAGTTTTTCCAATTTTTGAATTTTTTTAGTAGGGAGCTTTGCTATTGGAAATATTTCATGAGTTTGTTGATATAGTTGTGTCTTGGCATGGACTTTTCCTGGGGATGCCTGATCTCTGAAGCAGTACATTTTCATTTACTATTTTTGTCTTCTCATTTATTGTGAGTAGACTAAAGTGGTGGGTTATGGTGTGAAGTTTTAAGTCTGTCGAGCAAAGTGTTATTTGTGTTCCTTGTTCATTTGCTTAGGTTGTTTGATGAGGCTGCAATATGTGTCTGTTGGAAGGGTTTTCACCTATGGTGTTGGAAGCGAGAAAAGGTGGTGTTTGTAAGTTCCTCTATCTTTTACACTTTGATTTTTCTGTTTGTTTGCTGGTTTGCTCATATTGTTCGATGAGGGTGAAATGGGTGTCTTTTGGGAGGGTTTATGCCTATGATTTTGGAATTGAAAAAAAAAAACATTTGTAAGTTCCTATATCTTTTATAGTGTCATTTTATAGTTTTTTTCATCTCTTCATTTTATGGTTAATTTCTACTATGTTCACTGCATACTTAGCCCATAACTTTGGTTGGCTTTAGAACTCTCAATTTTGAAAAGAAAATTCATGTTGCCACACTGAAGCCAAAAAATCCTATAATATTTTATAGAGATTGAATCCCTCTGTATTTTTATTTATTACTTTGAATGAATTCCCTTTCAATTTTTAAGTTTAGGCAAGAAATAGATGGTGTTGCATTTGGTTGTTTTAGGGCTTGTAGTGATAGCAGAAGCAATGATATTGTTAGTTTTAACAATGCCAGGATAAGATCGTGTGAGGAAGGTTGTGATAAAGTTGTCGAGGAGTGCCTTGCAACCAATGTTAACTGTGGTGCCCTTCAATATGTTTTTTCTTGTTGGCCATGTACTGGAAATACGAGGTAAGCCCATTTTGTGAAGGGCGCGTTTGTAGCATTGTGGAGAACCTTTGTCACTAGAGATTTCTTATTAAAATTTAGGGAAATTCCTTGCTTCTTGCGGCCTTAGTACTTTTCTGCTAGCTTATCTTCCATGTTATGCACTTGCTTGTTCATCTGGAATAGATGAATGGGAAAATCAAGAAGCTTAAGGACATGGATTAAGACAATTGTATTTTTTAGGCGTTTTAGGGTTCAAGATTCAACAAATAAAATGCCCCAATTTGGCATGTTTATTCATTTCCATTGGCTATTCTTAAACATCAAATGGTTTAACAGTGGAAAATTATTTTTAATAAAGAAAATCAGGTTTTGAAGGGTCCTTGAAACCCTTTACAAGGAAGAAAAGCTGCCAAAAAACAAAAATGTTGACAAAAGATAAAACATTAGGAACCCGTCAGTAAAACAAGAGAAAAAACATCAGCAACCCAACTAATCTAGCAAAAAGGAATGCGTCAACTAGAACATTTTTTCCAAAACGTTCATCGAGGCCATATTCTCCTTGATGACCTCCTCCTGCATATCCACAACCTCTTTGATTTCATCCACAAAGACAACCGCTCTCTTTTTTGTTTTTCTCCTAGTCCTAAGGCACGACCTAGCATTCACATCTTTCTCCAACATTGGAGCAAACTCCTCAGCTTTATCCTCCAGGCAATTGATTTCCTCAATCACTTTCTCTAACTCACCCAAGTCCAGAGGTTTACCCCTCCAATTAAGAACTTT